>JAMKCH010014856.1:0-25712 GCA_023653785.1 Ophioderma brevispina | reverse complement strand
GTTTAATATTGGTTGACCAATAAGGGGTCTTTTTACAACATAACATCCAAACCAAGCATACTTATCCCGAGGATTTCCACAGGGTAAATTCGAAATATAGTAGTTTCTTCTGATAATATACCAAAATGTTGACTCTTCCGTCAAATCTGGGTTCCTGGGACTAGGCTATTAGCGATGACCCTGGAGCTTTAACTTATGGGATTTAACATTATTTTTTTTTTTTTCCATGTTCTAAGATATTTTATGCGCGTAACATCGTACAAAATAGTCACAAACTCTTCCGTACGGTCCACACATCCCTTTCACAGAGTCAACTTGGCAAGTTAATGTATCCCGCCATGTCAAACATGAACTTTTCGCTAGTCGACTTGACATGATAATTTACCTAGCCATAGCAACATCCATTTTCACTAAGTTTACTTGGCACAATTATTAATTCGCCATGTCAATTTAATTTCATTAAATTCCGACTTGGGCGTGATAACTTATCAGGTCATGTCAACATCCACTTTTTATTATGTCGACTTGTCGTGATAATTTATCTAGCCATGTCAACATTGCACTTTTCATTACGAAGTTTGACGTTATAATTTACTCTCGTCAATGTCAACATAATGTTGATATTAATGTCGACATGACGAGATAAACTATCTCGCCATCTTGACAAGTCGGATGGCACTTAGATGCTTCCTATAAAGTGTTATAAGTCAAGAAAGGTGAGAAAAAATATGTGACTATGTCCACATAATGTTGATAATTATGTCGCTTGTTGAAGATAAATATTTGCCATCTGATGGCACTTAAAAAAACGTTTCCGTACATTATACATCGTGCCGTGTGCAAGACATCTCTCGGTCGCACGTCGAGATTGGTGGCCGAAATCATGCTCCAGGACCTGAGCCATTCCTTATATCTCATAGGCAGCTATTTTCAATATTTTTCTACATTCCTCACAGACTCTGATGTTTTTATGATCCAATCTCCAACTCTAAATACAATAAAATCATAAACTAATTTTGTTCCTGGAGTGGGGATTCGAACCCCAGACCTTTGTATAACAAGAAGAGCGCCCACAGACACACACCCGCAATCCGAAGCGGCAGAAAGTCGTTCTTTTTGTAATACTTCATATAAAACATTAACGGAATAAAGCGCACACATAATATGAATACGCCCCTATGAGACGAGTTGAAATATATGCTCTGGAGCATGATTTCGGCCAAAATCTCCAAGAATCCTTCTGGTCGGGCTGCTTCAATCATGGCGAGATGCACTAACAGTCAACATTTCTAAGGGGTGAATCTATGCAAATGAAAACGCCATACGCGTTTTATTACACACGATGAAGCAAATATGTACCAATACAAATCGTCAGGATTTGTCCATAAAATATGTCCATTATGAAAAAATGTTTGAAGATGATTAGAAGGAAGAAAGTTCGAAATTTACTTGTCAAACTGTAAGCGATCAAAGGCCAAAGATGAAAAAAACTGGATACGGGACGATGCAGAAAATCCTCCAGAAGCTTCACTTATAATTCCATTTGGACGAGGAAAGTAGCCATCAATGATAGATTGTTTTATTTCTATTCATTCTTTACGATTGCACATGGGGGACATTCTTGTTCAGCTTTCTACTCATGTAAAAACAAATGTCCAATGAATCAACACCAGTGCCGTTTCTTCTCTTCAATGTTCTGACGTCACGTAACGTCATATAATGAGGCACCCTCTATCGATACGGGCTGATTATCACAACTGATGTTCCGGCGAAATTTCCCACACATTTTTTTGTACGTGTGTGGTTACTTGATTTCTGGGGTCAATCGGCCTATCTTAAAATTTGACTCTACCTACCCTTAGAGCTTTTCAGGGCATAACAACAATCCTTATATCTTGCGTTCAAAAAGAACAAGCAATCACGGATCTTTTGTTCAAGACTTATGGCGCGTGACACCAAGTGTTGCGGTTTTTAATTGCCACTGTGTATTGTGCATCTCTTTAAAATGCGATCCAATATCAAGTCACGTTATTAACGATAAGAATTACCTTCACTGTGATTGTCAACTTATCGTTTTCCTCCTCGTTAACCACAAAAACCGCCGACATCAACTGCAGTTATAGACTAACGACTGTAATCGCCCTATTGGTATAGGATACCATTGGTTATAGTTTGAAGACCAAGGTGGCCTGGCCGGAATTATCACTTGCTACAGGAGGTTCCCATGACACAACGGCCATGCGGTTGGCCAATCGGTATTTACGTTTTATTATCCGTAATTCTAAGACTGTCGGGTTTTCTTTGTCCGGTATTTTGGAGAAAAGGCAAATTGAAGATGTTTAAGTACATTAATGCCCCGTAGATGAACCTTTTGCCCCGTTACATACCGTTTAACCTTAACTGTCAGGAGACCCAATCCTACGAGCGCTCTGAGAATCTATGGTGAATGCCTATTGTATGGACAAAGATACATTTGCACTCACATAAAGAAATCCTCCATTGACCATAGCTGACTTTTAATTACACCTTTTAATATCACTCCAGTAATACTAATTTTGTGCAACATTATTTATGTCTATCTGTGGCGAAAGAAGTATTTTAAGTGTTTTAATACCATGATTTTAAATTTCGCTTAGATTACTTCACTCAAGTCCTACACACGCATCGGACGCCCACGTTTCCCAAGACCCGCACTCAGACTGGTGATGTGGCTTTTCAACGTCAACGCCTTGCCTTTTGAACAGCCTCCCTGTCATAACCAGAGGCATTGCCACCATCATAGTCTCTTACAAAAAATCTCTCAGAGTTATTAAAAAATGAATTATGAGTGTTGTAAGAACTAAAACTCTGGTTGTAGACAAGGTGACTTGGCCGGAATTGACCTTGTTACCCTCAACTTGACCCAAGCCGCATTGGTGTATCTGAGCAATTCTAAAGAAAGTCCATAAACTTATGTAGACGAAGAAGCATTGTGTAATTTTCACCAATAACCGCAAATGACTAGTACACCGACTTTATCAACTTTATCCTCAGCATGTCATGTTATTCTCTGGTTGTCTTCTCTTGTCTTTCCTCTCCTCCTTCCCTTATTCTCAGCCCTTTACAAGGTGCTGGGAATGACGTCTTAGTCAATATTAGTGTAGAGTTATTAAAAAATGAATTGTGAGTGTTGTAAGAACTAAAACTACGTATATCAAGACACTTTATTTACAATTAAAAGCTACCAAAGAATTACCTTTCACTGTGATTGTGAACTTTACAGTTTCCTCGTTACCACTGGCATCAATAGCAGTATACACTACAATAGTAATGCCTATGGGGATGGGATCACCAGGGTTGTAGTTTGAAGACAAGGTGACTTGGCCGGAATTATCACTTGCTACAGGAGGTGCCCATGACACGACGGCATGCGGTTGGCCAGAGTCTGTAGTTACTGTTATATTATCGGGTAATCCTATGATGGTTGGGTTTTCATTGTCTGTTTTAAGGAAAAAATGACACCTTTTTTAAGTAAAAAAATACATTATTACACAGAGGCCTGGCTTCCTTTTATCATTCTATAACACAGTCAAGACTTTAAAGACAATAAAACATGCAGTATTCCAACAATATTCAAGATGGCGTCCAAAATATGAACATTATTGAAATTGCGCCATATTGGACCAAAATAATCATTACTATGAGGACAAAACACATATATTTTCAAGGGCCATTAGAAACTCTTACCAAGCATTAACAGATCCACGATGGGTGCCAAAATGTCTTTAAAAGTTCCACCAAAATTGCAAAAATTTTGAATAAAATTCAAAGTCTGACTAGATATAATAAAAAAAAATGGTGAATAAAATTCAAAGTTTGACTAGATATAATAATTGCGTGGATGCATATTATATAATGTGTGGGAATGGCGCCTTAGTCAATATTAGTGTAGAGTTATTAAAAAATGAATTATGAGTGTTGTAAGAACTAAAACTACGTATATCAAGACACTTTATTTACAATTAAAAGCTACCAAAGAATTACCTTTCACTGTGATTGTGAACTTTACAGTTTCCTCGTTTCCACTGGCATCAATAGCAGTAAACACTACAATTGTTATGCCTATGGGGATGGGTTCACCAGGGTTGTAGTTTGAAGACAAGGTAACATTCCCGGAATTATCACTTGCTACAGGAGGTTCCCATGACACGACGGCATGCGGTTGGCCAGAGTCGGTATTTACCGTTATATTATCGGGTAATCCTATGATGGTTGGGTTTTCATCGTCTGTTTTAAGGAAAAAATGTATTTTTTAAGTAAAAAAATACATTCTCACACAGAGGCCTGGCTTCCTTTTATCATTCTATAACATAGTCAAGATTTTAAAGACAATGAAAACGTGCAGCATTCCAACAATATTCAAGATGGTGTCCAAAATATGAAAATTATTGAAATTGCGGCATATTGGACCAAAATAATCATTACTATGAGGACAAAACACATATTTTCAAGGGCCATCAGAAACTCTTACCAAGCATTAACAGATCCACGATGGGTGCCAAAATGTCTTTAAAAGTTCCACCAAAATTGCACAAATTGTGAATAAAATTCAAAATTTGACTAGATATAATAATTGCGTGGAAGAAACCACGCAAATTTAAGGGCATCGTAGCTTCTTGTCAGGCATATATTTAATTTCAAGATGTCAGCCATTATGGACGTCTTAAAATTTCGTTAAAATGTACAATACCATCTGGATATGTTTAGTTATCTCAGAAATCACGACAAAAGTCGGGGGAATTTGTATGATATCATCAAATAAATTACCTATTATATGGTAATAAGGTTTTATCTTTAAATGCGCCCGGTTTGCCCGTCATCTTAACTTTGAAGATGCTATCAAGATAAGAACGCAAGAAAAGAGTTTGTAATGGTCAAAGAAATGTATCCCAACCTTTCAGTTAAACCTTCATGACGTTTTAGCGTTTATGAGCGCTTCATGACGTTTGAGCGTTTTAATGAGATTATATTATTTTGCATAAATAATATAGTGCAAATACTAAAAAAAATGTACCATCAATTTTTTTGAAAAAGTGGCTAATGTACATTGGAATCCAATAAAAATAAGCACGAAAGGCTCAGTGGAACCAGCTTCTTTACATATGGCCCTGAACTACATACTTGGTTTGGTCAGTGTAACATAAAATACGATTAGGCTATAATAAAAGAAACCGAACGCTAATGGTGTAGTAACTCAATAGCATGCACAATAATTTCATATCTCTCCATACTGTTAATTAAAACATATTTCAATTAAAACCTAGTGGAAAATCGCCAAAATCGCCCACATAAGTTAAATATATTTCACTAATCAACTTTCAATTTATTTAGACATACGAAAAAAAAATTATGTTAAATAAAATACGTCACTATGTAAAAACGACAAAATAGCAATTTCAACGTGTAAATAACAAATACGTCATGGAAATGCGTAGCTATGTGACACGTTTGCGCAAATACGTCACTATGTAAACACGAAAATATGTGATATGCAGATACGATGCTATGAGCATGCGCATAATAGATTTTCGACAAATACGTCGTTATGTGAAGGAAGCGCACCACTAATGACTCTCCCATAGGAACACACGCATTTTTGTACGGGTTCCGGTTACTCTAGACAACTCCCTGCAATACTTGAGGCATCGTGTTTGGTATCAAAATAAAGCTCTTTTTTCTGAAGATTTTAGAAATTTTGCTTGCATATGGTGTTGACCATCTACTTTCACGCTATTTTCACATTAACATGATTAAAAACGCAATAGCTAAATTTACCACCCCGCATTACTCATTCTAGGAATGACCACCCACCCGTGCACATCCGCGGCCCTATCTTGGGTTTGCGATGAAACCTGATTTTGTTTCTCAAGTTATGCAATGTTGACATCAATTTCTATCGTCCATGTGGATATCGTGCGATTGTAGCTCCCGTTATGAAGAAATGACCAGTAGAATATTGTCTAAGCCTTGCACTTTTTAGCCGACTTACGTTATTACATAAAACGTGGATGAATTAGTGGTGCGCCCCCTGAAGCGGACAATTTACGTTTTGCAATACATCATAATTAGTTTAGTTCATATTTTACTAATTAAGGCAGTTTGAGGTTTGATATTTGGTGAATTTGTAGTACAAAACAAACGTACATGCCAGATTTCTCCAAAAAGTCCAAAATGTCCAAAACAGCGCCAAATCGAAATCGCCGAACGCGTTTTTTTTATCTTTTTGGAATATTTTTTCACTATTCGATCTGGTTTTCCAACTTTAAAAAAAAACTCGATTAGGGATGCCGAAAGGGATATACTTGCTAGTTTGTGAGATGCACATTCTGCAGATGTCCTCTAATCTAAGTTGCCGAATTCCGCACCCGATGTGGCCGTCATATTTGCGTATTCTGGACAATATATCCTTGTATTTTTATGCAGTAGAGGTTATCGTTCTTAAATATATTTTTTTATAAATATTAAAAAATTATATATGGTATATTTTGTTGAATAAACAAGTCTCCATTCAAATTCAAAACCTAGCAAATCCCGATGTTAACTGGGGCGGCCATTTTTTTTTATCCATCATCCACCAGGGGAAAGATTTTCCTGGTTTAAAGATAATATTTTCTCATTGTGTCTCCAAATCCACTTTTCTTTAATTTTATATTTTTTAGACAGTCTGAATAAGAAGCAGTTTTTTATTGGGGATAAATGATGTTACCTTAACCGAAATAAAATTTAAAAACACAGCAGACATGGTACAACTTTCGAAACAGTGTCTGTGTGAAACTTTTGGTATACACTATTGATATAAACAATTTAAAATTTAAAAAACATTAAAAATTGTGGAATGTTATTACTTTTGTGAATATGCTGATATTTCAGGTAAATGAATAAACACATTATGAAAATTGTTTTTTGATTGTCAAATGAATAATTTTGGGTAAATTTATCCGTGTGATTTGGTGGATGTGGGTTCAAAAATTCGGATGCAAATTTGCATAAATTGTCAACTAGGGATTAAACGAACATGTCAGCATTAGAAATAAACGTGATCGTGTTAGTGTTTTTCTTACTTAAAAAGCTGACTCAGAGATTTCCCGATGAGAGCGCACCAATTTTCAAAATCGTGTTTTTCATAGACATGCTTGTCCATATACTAATCGCTGGTGTGAAATAACTACCTCAATTCGAATCCCTTCATATAGAAAATCACAACTTTGTCAAAAATTCGGATTCCGGATTTTTTTTATACACTTAATATGGCAACTGGTATCTTTGCATAATGTTTACTGCCTGAAACGGAAAAGTCGATTCATGTCTCACTGTTTAATTAATGCATTTCAGGCGACTCTCTTTAGTTCTATATGAACATGTTTAATTAATACACAAAAAAATTATATTTTTCCAATCTCTGAGTCAGCCTTTAAAATGTTGAAAACGAGAATTTTATGAGAAACCAATACAATAATTTTCACATATGATGTTGTAGTTGATGAACTAAAATAATTCTTAGTTTTTACACGACCTTAAATAACCCTTAAATAACCGTTGACCTTGTTACCCTAAACTTGACCCAAAAAACAGAGCCGTTTGGTGTATCTCGGTACATTCTAATGAAAGTCCAACATCAACCTTATGTAAGACGAAGAAGGTACGGAGGGAGGGACTGAGGGATAATGCGGTCACATTGCCGATTCTCACTGTATGTTTAAAACATATTGCACATTAAAAACACGTAAAACATGCCATCAACGCACTAATATATATTGGAAAAGCCTTCTTACCTGTGTCGCAAAATACTTCCGCATAATTATCTTGCGGGCATTTATAGATTGTCAATAAGGGAAAGAACAGTTAATTATGTTCCACTCAGATCCCACGCATTCGATACCATTGAGCAGTATTGATTAGGATTCAGTATCAAAAGAGTAACTACTAGAGAACTCATAGAAAAACGGATCCAACATTTCTTCAGTTTCTCCAATAACTACATAGTGATTTCCTTCAGGAAATCCCAATGGCGGCACACAACCTGAGCATTACGATTATCCCAATTTGTCCCACACACCGCCCACCTTGGCTCATTGAACGAACATCGCAACTCTTCCTTGATATGATGTTCCTCCGTCAAACTTAAGCAGCATCTTCTGTAAATAATAAATAATAAATAAATAAATAAATAAATAATAAATAATAAATAAATAAATAAATAATAAATAAATGCCAAGGTCAGATACTAACCATTTGAACACAAACAAATGAACAAATGAGTTTAGAACACTAATGAACCGATTTCGATATCCCTAACGTCCGTTAATTTCATTTAAATGCACTTTTGAAAAAAAGAAACATGACTTGGGTTAGGGGGAAAATGCCCCTAGATCTAACAAGAAAAATAACTCTATCTACTAGGTCATGAGCCCATAACCGGAACCCTGCACTCCCCGGGGATTTTTGGAGCCCACTATTTTTGAAACCTTATACAATATAGCTAGCCTACTATATCAAATCCGGTTGTCTGCAAAATCCCCATCCTGGGTTAAAGAGTGAGGGCGCCTTTTTCAAAATGGCGGCCAATATTCACTTAATGCCCTTTTTTGACATATATCTTAATGTTTGATCCAATTGCAAACGCACTGTGTGACTACTTAGTCGCACCAAAACACACATGGGAATAGCTGAACACCTTTGGCATGCTTAACCTGCCTCTGGAGGGTGTCATATTTCAAATTAGGTCCACCAAACAATGACACACTGTGATTTACACATACTTAATGCCTCTTTCAAGCAAATGCCGGTGTCACCTAATTATAGCCATTAACATGTTTAGTCTAGTTCGTCACGTGACCCGGAAGTTGCTGCTCGTAGGCAAAACATTAGCGGTCACTGTATACCGCCGTATAGTAGACCGGTTGAGTTTAATTTTTATCGGTCATAACACGCGCTTTGAAATTCACCATAAATAATTGTTTCTAATTATTATATTTACTGCCCTGCAGATCAACAATGCCCAGACGTGTTGTTCGTCGGTTGCGCTAATCGAAGGATCTCTTATAGCTCAACAAGCTTTGATCCAATTCTACAAATGTATACATTTTTTCTAAGATCATATTATAAGGATTATAAATCTGCAAAGTTGAATGGGATTATTCAGGGTGTACTACAATATACAGGGTGATCGACAAAAAAGTAATAAAAAATAACATTTCTTTTTAACGCTGCATTATTTTTGCACCCAGACATTATGAAAGAAACAAAATTTATATGCATATTTATTTTGGAATGCTGGACTATCAATCCCTGTCAGGCAATGTGTTATTTGTAGCACACTAGATAGGCATTGTGCTTATACGGGTGGCAAAAAAGTAATTGAATTTAATGCATTTTTCCCTTAAAGAAGAAAGTTGATCTAAAATAGCTTTCACTTATTACATTGTGTGTAAAGGGTACATCTTGAATTTCTTTTGTATCAATACATGTTTAGTGCAACACAATATAGAGGGTGTCAAAAAAATGCGCTGATATCATATCAACCTCCCTTGGACACTACATGATATGTGGCCCTTGAAATCAACTGCTGATAATATTAAAACAATGGGTTTAATTTCTAATTTTAATCTGACAAGAAGTGTTGCAGATACGTGAGCTTATAGGTGAGAACAAGAAAAATAGACAAAAAAGGCAGATGTAGGCCTATGCAGGCTCAATGCTGGATGATGCAGGTAGGCCCTAATGTGAAGGAATATGGCAACGAAACCTGTCACTGGGGTGATAAGACTTACGTTCTACATGGAGCTTATCAGTTGGAAGCTTACAGTACTTTTTGATATATTATTTTGATTTGGAACTTGATCCTTCTCTTCAACTTCCACTAAGGACAAGATGATTGGTGAATAGGCCCCGCTACTTCCATTTTTGGTATTATTTTTTCGTGTCAGTTCTCATTACCCCAAGCCTAGGTCTAGCTAGTTCTGTCTTGGCTTGGGTAGCTATCACTATCCAATGCTAGCTAGGAGTAGGAGAGGAAGCTAGGGACACCTAATAATAGAAAATAAAATATAAAACGAATATTGACTGGTCTTATATCGGGTGCTGATGCCCAGATCAGTGCGTAGCATACCTGGCTGTGGCCTAGCATACCTGGCCTACTAGACTATGTAGTATAGCAATACTATGTAGGCCTAGCATACTATGTAGGCTAGCATACTATTTATGCCTAGCGACCTGCCTACTAAACTATACCATCGGGGTGATAGTTATTTTTGGCCAGGTATGCTAGGGCAATTCGGGAGCGATAATCTCCGTCATCACCCTCATGACGAGTCAATAGTTTGTACATATTGAACAGACTGTCCGATTTCGGCAGTACATATGTGGAAGTAAACAAGTTCTAATCAGAACCTGTACATGTCATGTAGCGTACCCAGCTGTAGGCCTACACGTGCAATTTGCGGTAAGAGAAATCTTCCAGACTTTTGGAGACACACCCAGGCATCCTTCACTGCAACTCTTGTCCATTTTGCTTCTGCCCCGCGTGAACCAGGGCACGGATACAAACTGGAGTTAGAACTTGGTAAAAGAAGCACTTCTTCACATAACCCCGATACAAAGTATTATTATAAGCATCAAGGGATCCGTATGCTTTTAGAGAGACTCGTGCGTGAATGGGCTTTGGTGTGTGGATGAGGATATATACATGTCGCCGAAGTGCATCGATGGCAATCTTTTTTGTTATCTCTTCCGACACATAGAATCTACTTCATAAGATTGGGTAATTTGTTTCCGCAGATTTTGTTTTCAGTCTCATCCAAGTACTCTCTGCGATTGTTTCAGATAAATCTTTAACCTATTCACATTCACGTTCCATCTTCCACCGATAAATATCTTGAAGAAAAAATTTCGCGAAAACTTCCACAACAGATAGATGCTGAGATTACACGAGTGTCAAGCACTGTTTTAGCTGCTTGGGCCAGCGAGGTGAATTTGGCATATGGGACTCATATAGAGTGGCAAAACGGAGTACTACCAACTTGTTAAGACATTTCAACTTAATACTTTCTGCATGATATACTTTCCCAAGTAGTAGCTTAAGCCTGTCTGAGTTTGCTAAACAAAATGGCCGCCATTCAAGTGTGCTCCTAACTGGTTTCAGCCATACCATGTCTTGTAGAAGGATAATTTTGAGTAAAAAATGTTTACATGAATGTTTGAATAATGGACCAACCACCCGAAGTCATATATACATTCTTAATTAACCGAATTTGCAGAATCCAAAATGGCCGCATTTCGTAATTTTGAGAAATAATTTGACTTCAACATTCAGTAAATCCATAGGGATGACCGTACAACTACTCTATAAAGTTATTTTACCTATTTTCAAATATAACTGACACATGTATGTATTCAAACTTCCAAGGTGACAACTTAAGCCAGTAATTTGATAAAAAAATGGCCGCCATTGAATGGCGCAGAACTATTCGGCCTATACCAGACGCGTTGAGAAATTTTTAGCTCAAACCTGGCTAAATGAGGTGTTATTAAAACAATCAAAATGAATTCATGGCCATCTATTTTAATAACTTCATTGATATTACTCCTAAATAACTGCCATTGTTACCCACATTTCAGCACTTAGTTGTTTTTACACGGGGGCCAGTTTTGTCACATCTGGGCAGTTTAATGGTTAATCTGTTGCCCTTGAAATTCATATTTCTAATCCCCCACGACCTTAAAAACCACCCGGACAAAAAATCATAGAGTGACCCCCTTTCACTTGGTTTATGGAAATTAGCTCCGAGATCTGACATAAGAATACTAACTACCAACTACTACCGCAACTTTAATATAGTTTTAAAAAACCACTTATTTTTGATACAGAATATCTGATGAACCATTTTTGCACTATTATATTGTGTTTCAGTATTATTACAATATTTTATCACATTTTGTTTTGCCCATGACTTTACAATTTTTGCCCGTCATTAGATATCTCTATCAATCTGTTATCTAGTAACAATACATAACATACCGCATTAAACATAATATTGGACCACCTCACAAATTTTCTCAATACAATATTTGGCCACTCTATCCTCTAGACTTACCCCACCATATAGCTGGTTTGAGTGGAACCAATTGCAAACAGATGTTCTTTGTTCGGGGGCGTGGAGCGAAGAAGAGCTGAAATGATCGGGGTAGGCTCAAAAAGAATGGAGGCTCCCACAAGGCGTTGTGCTGGCACTCTCCTGTTCAATCTCTCTACCAACGACAACCTAGGAGTGCAGGACCTGTCGTTTAATCTATGCAGACGATCTTGAAATTAGCGTACAAGATGCTGACTTCACACGTGTTGAAGAGGGACTCTCCACAGCTTTGGATGAACTCCGAATTACTACGAGGAAACCCACCTACGTGGCAAATCCGTCCAAGAACACGGGTATGTGCTTTCCATCTACGCAACCGTGCGATGCCACACGTCAGCTTAAAGTAACATGGTCTGGCACACCCCTGGAGCACTCGAAACTCTCTACCTAGTAGTTGGGACCGCAGTCTTTCTTATAAGACCCACATCAAGAAGCGAAATAGTAAAGTATGCTCACGCACTAACATCAACGGAGAACTATACATCCTAGCAGGAAATTGCTCCAACAGTAGTGTAGCCGAGCAGGCAAGAGCGTAGCTGCCAAGATCTAATGTGAAGCACCAATATGTCCGGACAGAGACCTGATGCCACGCCTTAATCCAGACAGAAGAGTGTTTGAGCAAGTCAACCTTTGAATCAGTCTCTAGCAATTTAGGGGTAACATCTACTGGTCGTAGTTCGTTCGTTTCGTGCAAGTCCAAATTCACAGTCGGAAGATCCGTCTTTAAACCAGCCGAAGTTCACAAGCCAGGCCAGACAAGGCCCGGAACTCCCCCTGCGACCGCAGACACCACAGTCCATCCAACGATGTGGCCAATGGCCTGGGCTCTCCACTCGCAGTTTGGTGAAGGTCCCACTAAGATCTTTCCGAAGGAAGCACATTGCACGACCAACGCCAGCTCCGAGTCTGCCGAGGCCGACCCACGCCCTCCCACCAAGGCCACAGCCTCCGGGCTTGCCAGAGGGGCTGTCACACAAATGCTTAGGTGCAAAGCAGAGGACGACCATCGGCTCACACAACGCCCACTGATCCAGGATGATCGCCAGGGACACCGCGACGCAGCGCCATGGACCGGGCAGCAAAGCGATTCCGTGGAATTCTCTTCCCCTCAAAGGGTGGCCGGTGGTGGGACTAGGACTACAAGGTTCATCAAATCTACTTGGGACTTGATCGTCTGAAGGTTCCCCCCCACAAAAGGGCAAGCAGGAGCCAGCCAGACAGAACCGGAAGGCCACCTTATACAGGACGTCGCACCAACAAACCCGCGCCACATCCCCACCAACAACACCGTCTAATGGTCATTGACCACCCCCCCTCCGGTGACGCACCCACCCCCCCCATCTTACACCTGGAGCTGAATCCCCATGGGCTGAATGGGCGATGCCTCAACGATTGCGAACCAGGAATTGGCCGATCTAAGGTTCCTTGCAGAAGTAGGCTACTGGAAGCAGATCAGGCACTACCTGTGGTGAACAGCCCATACAGACATGGAACATTCTTGGTCTGCCCATTGTTGGAGTCAACAATGGCGTATGGGAAAGATCTTCCACCTGGAGCTGACTCTAAATGGACTGAATTGCGACGTTTCAAACAGTGGATAATGAATCAGCTGATCTAAGGTTTCTTTGCAGAAGTGGCGCTACCTGGAAAGGCATATCAGGACACTACGTGTGGTTGTGGAACAGAACCACAGACAATGGAACATCTCTCTGCATGAAGGGTCAGGCAGTTTTCAATGGAGGAAGGTGCCAGTTGTTCACATCTTTGATGGGAGATCTAGTTCACGACAGGTGAACTTTTGAAGTTGTAAACGTGGGATTGGAGGAGCTTTTATCCAGACATTGCCTTTGGCAGCAAAATGCGCTGACAGAGCACATCAATTACTGTATATGAATGCATGGCCTTTGATGACCTTGTCTATTTTGGAGTTCCACATTTCATAAATATGGCAGCTAAGTCATTGTTGAAGGCCAGGCTGAGGATCAGTTCAACTGATTCAAACTTTGGTGCATATTGTGTGCAGAAAAAAGGTGTGCCGGTCTCTCTTGCGAGCTTTTTTTAGAGCTGTTACTTCATTTCATCGATGCCAATCACAAATCCTACAAGTGACATCTATCCCTTTCTCTCTCCCCCTTTCTTCCCTCCCTCTCTCTCCTCTCTCTCTCTCTTCTCTATCCTCTCTCTCTCTCACTCTCAAGACTCACTCTCCTCTCTCCTCTCACTCTTCTCTCCCTTTCTCTCTCCTCAGTGTTTGCTTAGTTACTGGCTGATGAACTTCTTTGCAAACTTCAACAAAAGGTTCATGTTGTTTAGTAAAGTCTCTAGGTCACCCATCAAGATGAGAACAACTTGCGCTAATAATTGTTTAGAGCAAAGAAAGCCAGAAATTGAATCTTGCCGCTCCTCAAATGTTGGAGGACTGCCTATTACCCTTCATACAGATGGGACGAACATATGTGCCGTAGAAGCCCTCTCAGATGTGGATTGATTTGGCAAACCATGCTCCAGACGTTGTTTTATAGGTCTTACCCTGGGCAATAATTGCCCAAGATTGCAATTGCCAGACCTGTGATGTATGGCTAATGGGATTTCCTGTACAGATTTGTGCAAGGTATCGCCATGTGACAACATGAAAGGTGAGGTTCATTACATTGGACAGTTCTGGTGATTATGGGGACGAGGAAGAGACAGACTATTAAAGGAGGCAAACTACAGAGGACTAGTTTGGCAAATACTTGAATTGAGTACTTTGTGAATTGGTGAATGGTTATGTATAATGCGTTGGTAACTAAATGTTATATGGCCAACAATTCCGCATATATCTCTAATTGCCACTTGAAATAACTACTGAAACAAATTGTAGTAAAAGAATGGATACTCAAATATTCTATATGCAAATTAGGGCTTTAAAAACTATGTATATAGCACATTTATTACGAGTGTAAACATTAAACTTAAAAACGCCCAGGATTCAAAGTGGCTTACAATTCAAAAAGCAACGCAAGTACAAATGCTAATTTGGCAACCTGGCGACCATTTGGGATAGGCAAATTAGATTTATTAAAATGGATGGCTATGAATTATTTTGTTGTGTTTAATCAACATTTCATTTAGCAGTTTTGGGGGAGGTTTGTACCAAGATTATTTCTTCATGAGTCAGGCTATGGCCGCAATGTTAAGGCGCTTCCAATGGCAGCACCATTTGTTTTTGACCAAATTAGCATGCGTAAAGTTGTCACCTCGGAAGTCTTGCATACACACATGATTATAATAAGTAGTGCAAATCGTGTAATTGTACACTTAAGTGTAAGATTCACCCATGTGATACCTTGAACATGACTGTTAAATTCAAATTGTGCTCAAATTTACGAAAATGGCTGCCATTTGGATTCGGATAATTAGGTTTAATTTCAAAATGCTGGATTTGCATTTGGTGGTTGTCCGTATCAAACACCTGTGTCGTTAGCATATTGGTACTAAAAGAATTTCTTCTACAAGACAGAATATGGCCGGAAATAATTATGACGAACTTTCAAAGGCGGCCATTTTCTTAGCCAATTAGCATGCTTAGGTTGTCACCTTCGAAGTCTTGTATAAGACATGTTAAGTTATAATATTAGTAACAAGAGTGTATTGCAAAAACTTTAAAGTGCTTGTCATACATGATATACCTTGAACATTGACTGTTCCAGTCAAATTAGCTCAAATTTATGAAAACTGGCGGCCATTTTGGATTTATGCGATTAGGTTTTAATTTAAAAATGTTGGATTTGGACGTGTGGTGGGTTGTCCATTGTCAAACACCCATGTTAGCATTCTTCCACTAAACGAATTCCTTCAACAAGACAACATCAGGCAAAACTAGTTAAGGATCATTTCAATGGCGCCATTTTGTTTGATGCAAATTGCAGGCTTAACTACTACTTGGAATGTCTATCATGCAAAATTATTTATAGATGATGGTTCTGAGTAAGTTGAAACCACAAAACTCGCTTTGCCACTCATGATGGTACCGACCAACCATCGCCCAGAGACTATTACTATCTGGGACAGCTGTGGGACCGAAATGTTTGGCCTGCGAGGCTGCGCGCGCATCGAATTTACAATTGATGCTGACGTAAGATGTTCACTGGTCTCATACTTTGTCTGCACTATGGATTAGTTTGAGGTAAAGTAACACTTAAAAATTAAGTAGTTAACCTTTCAAGTGTGTATATTGAGGGCGCTTTATTTAAAATGGTCTATGACATTGCCTATACACTAGACCACAAACACAGCCTCCTTATCACTGATCACTTTGAAACCGCAACCATGGCTTCTTGAGTCGTGATGTGTTGACGGATGGTACTAAGTAGAAAAAGCTTCTTACTAACCCGGCTTGCGCGGCTTCAAAAGGATGTACGCGTAGCGACGCAAGCAAACGCTTCCACATAAGTTGTTGTTAAGTAATTAGTAACGTACTTCAACACATACGTGCTTGGTTGTGGTCTATGTGGCTCAGGGATGGAATGCCCGTGGGGAGCGTGCTCATGCCTCTCCTGTTTGGCATCTGTGCCGGCGACCGCCTGAGAATGCGGGAGCCTGTCGTTTTTTCTGGAAAGACATCTTGGAATTGAGCACAGGATGTAGATGTCAAAGGAACAAAAAGGGCCTTAGATGGTCTCGCCCCTTATGGTGAGGCGAACCATCAGCGCGCGAGTCCATCCGGGGCACAGGTGTAGATTTCCGTCTGCGCGGCCGTTGCCACGCTTGCACGTTTGAGTGACCTGGTCTGGATCGCCTCTGGAAGCACTGTGATAGTCTTTTTACTTAGGAGTCCCCTTGGGCGCCTCTCTAATAAGACCCGCATCAAAGCAGTGCTATCTAGGGAGGGGAAAGGGGAGGGCACATCCCCGTACACACATCGGGGGGGGGGGCGCTGCAATGATGTTTCGGAAAATAAAAGAAAAAAAATAACCGTTTTTTGTGATTTTTTGTGTTATTGTCACAGGCATAGAGTTCATACTTCAAGATAAGGAGATAACTGATATCTCTCGAAGGCACTCAAACATGCTATTTAACTCAGAGTTTCCACTGGGCTACCGAACCCTGGACCCCGCAGGGGCAGTATAGTTCATCTGCTTCATGGATTGTGAATAACCGAGAGCTTCCAGTTGCGCTGAAAACCTGCCTAAAACCCAAGAGCTTCTGGGCCTCTGCACCTGGACCCCCGCAACGTTCAGCATAGTTTATCTGCTTCCAAGATAAGGACATAACCCTCTCCGAAAGCACTCGACCATGTAAACTCAGAGCTTCCGGGGCCTCTGCCCCTGAACCCCCTCAAGGGGCTTTTCCCCCTTACCCTGTTTGCCCACAGCCTGATATCGACGGCGCTTCCCTGTGCTGCTCATGTGTTGAGTATGCTTGCCCGGATGGGAGGGGTCAGTCCGAGACTTACCCGTCGTTGGATGCTCCTGGCCGTCCCCCCCTCGCTTGTCGCGGGGTGTCTTCGCCAGCTCCAGCGGCTACAACTTATACCATGCAGCAGCGTAGCATGCATGAGCATCGCTGCCAAGTATCTGGTATCATATGCTCCTGTGTTTTGGGACAGAGGCCGGCTGCTGATTGCCTTAGGTCCGGGGTAGTTCCTTAGGCAATTCCAGTCTTTTGAAATAGTTTCTAAGGGTTGGGGAAGTTGGCTTGCGGAAAGACTTGCTGCACCAAGTTGCATCTATTGGTATTGAGCCTGAGGCCTAGCTTCTCGTGGGCTGAGTGGCGGTGTCTCAAGCTGATTGAGATCCAGATTGGGCCGATCAAAGGTTCCCTGCAAATTGAGTCCAAAAACCTGAGCAATCATGACACTGGAGCATCTCTTCGTCTGCCCAATGTTGGTGCAACAATGCACAAACAAGGACCTGTGCCAGAATTCAGTGAAGTAGCCAGACATTGTACCCCCCCTGGCTAGATCACATTTGAGACCCTGTGGTTTGGATATGATACGAAGAATTTCCAATTTTATAATCATGGGATACTTGTTCAATTGCATCTTTTACAATGCTGTTTCCCTTGGTATAATCGAGCTTTAATGCACCTCCTTTGAATCAGAAATTGATCTTCTCTTTCCTCCTCCTCCTCTCTTGAGTAATGTCCTATTTGTCTTTTTCGTCTGTATCAGATTATTCTCTCTACTATTATGTCAGAAAACTCTTATGGCATCAACTCTCCTGATGGCCACTTGGATCTACTGCACCATCAATTTAACTTCCAACCATGATCATCTTGGTGGAGCAATTTCTGGATCTGCCACATCTGCCTGGTACAATTATGGCTTGACATTGGCTCTCGGATGTGCATCCTCACAAAAATCCTCTGATACGAGTGCTCTGGCACATCAGTAGATCTTCCAAGGCTTAGGAGGCATCGATCTATATATACTTTCACGTTTTGACTTACCCCGTCCTACCGAGCCCTTTTTGTAACGAACTCCGAAGGGGAGGGGTGGTTTAGCACCTCCTGTGATTTTTGTTCCTGAACAGGCCTCGATTCCTCTAAAATTTGGTACCACGTGTGCTTAGAGTTTCTTCTTTCCATTGGTATCAAAATAATTGCCAACATCCCAATATGACGTTCCTATGACGTTTATCTGTTGATGAAAAGTATGAAAATACTATATAGTGTTGAAAATGGATATTTCGCAATGTTAGCGACTCAAAACATTATTACAAGCCTAAATATCTCCTCATTATGTAGCACTAGTCATTTTCCATCAAGTAGAGTCAAAAACCTCATGAAAATTGGATATTCCTAACATTTTTTTCGAAAACATTGAATTTTTCCCCTATGTGCGTCTATGGAAATTGACAATTGGCTAACATGCAAACTTTATGACGTCATTGTGACATAATGCGGCATGTTTGTTACTCATTTTGGTATCATGAAGAAGGAGGACCATAACTATCTATTGAAAAAAATCAAGTGCCTGTGATGTTTCCTGTATTGTGCTAGGCATGTTGGTACGTCTCCTCTCCCGAATGGGGGTGGTTGCTTTGCAGCCATTTTGAAAGCGCCCCTCACCGTTTAACCCAAGGGTGGGTATTTTTGCAGACAACCATGAATTCAGTTTGCTGTATGGTATCAGCTTTACAAAAATTGGTTGTCTCCAAAATCCCAGTGGGAATGGCAGGGGGGTCCATGGTGCCCGTAGTCTACCCTTTTATGACGCGGCGATCTGTCAGATTGTTGCATTAGGGATAGATACACAATTGTTTTTTTATTGTTTTAAATTGAACAGTTCTTACTTATCCAAAAGTTTCGTCCGCTAAGTGCATTTCAAGGAATGCATATTTTGTATTCACTGTGAAGATTGCACAATAGTAGCGTGTAAGTTCAACAAATTTTCGCGATAATCTTCTTCATGATTGTATTCTTTTTCAGAGCATCTTGAAGGAATCACGACACTAAATAACCCCCATAGACTTGTGTACAAATGACCATCTCACGCAAAGTCAATTTTTTCAGCTATAAGCGACGGTTATTTCAAATCTGGATTTTTTTTCGGAAAGATAGACGGCATCCTCTTAACAAAAATGAAAAAGTCATATGATGAATGCTGATTTTTTTAACCCTACAGAGCATCAACAAATTTGCAGTTTTTCAAAACGTCCACGCCTAGTTGAAATTAACATTGCACAGTTTCCCCAAACCCTCAGAACTCTACATATATAAATTATTTCAATTAAAGACACCACTTATCAACATTTTGTGACTCTTCATTTACTCAAGTGCCATTTTTGGATGCCAACACTGGCTCGGCACTGACGCGTCGTCTGCTACACCTAGTTGATTTAGTGTGTAATTCCTGAAGATAACGTTCTCCAGCATCAAAGACGACATGATCCTTAGGTTTGTCTGGCCTACACAATTCCGCTGAGCAGCACCATAAAACCACTTCGGAAAGGAAATAGCGCCAACCCTGGGGAGCGCCAAATTCTTCGAAAATGACACTGCTCATGACCATAAATGGGAATTCTAGTCATAATCCTGGTACTAGTATTGCTCAGATCTACCAAATCTGCAGAGGCCTATCGTCCTGAGCCAACCTGTCTCTTCTTGTAGCGCTATTTTAGGGTTGTTTCGAAGACCGACCGTCGAAGGACAACAGACCTCAGACCTCGAAACTCAGACGCCCGGAAGGGTCTGTTGTTTCGAGGTCGATGTTTCGAAACACCCGGTGATGTCTCGAAACATCAGACCTCGAAACAACAGACCTCATACCACCTCGACACATCAGACCCGGGAAAGTGGGGGAATGGGGGGGGGGGTTTGGTCATTCGCTATCCGAGTCTGAGTTTGTTTGGGGGGTGTGGTGGGGGGGGCGGATGTCTGAATGTTTCGAAAACCCGGGGATTTCTCGGGGGAAACACCAGCCCTCGAAACAACTGACCTCAGACCTCGAAACATCAGACCCGAAAGTAATTTCACTTCCGGGTCTGATGTCTGTTGTTTCGATGTCTGATGTTTCGAAACACCCGGGGTATGTTTCGAAACATCAGAACCATCGAAACAACAGACCTCAGATCGTGAAGTGATTTTTCTCCTTTTTTCTCCGAAGTCCACTTTACTCCTGGGGTCAAATTTTTGAAATTTTTTGAATTTTGTGCCGATAAATTGAGTTTCCAAGGTCAAGTGCACGTGATGTATATGCTTGATCGATTAGAAGTAATTCCGTATTACGATTGTTAGTTTTATACCGCGATGGGTCTTCAAGTTAATCACTTAAAGGTGAATTTCGTTATTCCAGCACCTTCTGTTTTATTCATTGATTGTTCACAATATATCCTTGAGAAAAGCTTATTCCCAAATATGATTTGAATTCCGAGCTTGCGTTTTGTGTATGAGCACTGCTTGTTTCCCACGGCCCCATAGTCTACTGTGCTATAAATTTCGTCCGTTACGGACAGAAATACTAAATTGCTAATTTCTTACGATATGGGCCAAATGTGCACGTAAAATTAGGTACACTGGATTACTAAGGCTTTACGGTCAGATGCATATAACAATCCTCAATTTTTTAGGTAAGTCGAGGGGCGAGGCTGTGGATCTGAAAATGCCCACTTTAAGTCCCAAGTATTAGAGAGCCCGAATATGTCCATTAGAAGCTTCGTCGTAATCTTAATCGTTGCGTTGCAGGCCTAAAATTTACATTGCGAGGTGCTCCAGCAGTGTAAGCGTATACTCTTGCCTGTATCATGTCGGAAACACACGCATAACGTTCCCAGGCAAAACGTGGTCGCCGAAGTTGTAACCTCAAACCCGAAGTGAAAATACTTCCGGGTCTGATGTTTCGAGGTCTGAGTTCTGTTGTTTCGAGTCTTTTGTTTCGAGACCTCCCCCGGGTGTTGCAAACACCATACCCTCGAAACAGACCCGGAAGTAATTCACTTCCGGGTCTGGTGTTTTGAGGTCTGATGTCTGTTGTTTTCGAGGGTGTGGTCTTTCGAGAAACACTCCTATTCTATGCTCTACACAGCTTGCCACTCAATGTTTAAAACCGGCCCGGTAATGTTTTGGGGATGATGTTGCTAGGTGGTATTGTTTTGGTGCCAGGATCTCCCCAGGGAAAATTCCGGTAACTTGTAACCTAAAGTCAAACGTGCCTTTTCTAAGATTCTCCCGAAATTCCCCTATAATTCGCTCATGCATCATTCTTTTTTTGCACGTAATCAATTCTCACCTACCACAAAAAGGAACATCCTCTTCGTGTCCAGGTAGTTTCGCCCACTCATACGGTTGACAACAGATTGGAACCAATCACAGTGTGGCTTTGAATACATATCACAGTGTTTTTTTATGGCAATCCACATGCGTATTTGTTATTCGTGTTACAAGACCACAACCGTTCACATACGAAGTTTACTTACCGGGGATTTTAAGACTTGGCACGTAGGTAATTGGCAGTATAATCGTTCTTGTGTCCATCGTGATTTGGTGGATGTTTATTATCATAATACATATCGTGATAGTTCTGGAAAACGACATGTTTGAAGTTCATAGAATCCAAGTATCTAGCTATTTTTCCACGTGCAGGATGACGCCGTGCATTTGTGCGATGGTGTTTCATAAGGTGACACCCTTTTCTACATACTTTTCTGACACCCAATGAATTCGGAAACCTAACGGAATAAGCCCATAAACGCGTGGTGGTTTATTCCGTTAAGGTCCGTTAGGTTTCCGAATTCATAGGGTGTCAGAAAAGTATTTCAGAAAGGGTGTCACTTTATGGAAACCCGCTGTTGTACGAACGTGACAACAGACTCACTGTACTGTACCATTAACGAAGTACAGTGTACATCGGTAGCATCATATTATTACGAATCATGGAATATCGAATAATACAATTCAATCCGGCTTGTAGCATGGACTTTATTATTTGTGCGGATTTCAAATGTACATTACACCACAGGCAACTTTCCGTCTCTGCATACAGCGAATCGACCCGGTGCTGGCTACTGCTTTTTGAAGGTGAGTTTTGGCTGCAGGTCAATGACATGACACACTCATGATGTTAGTCCATTAGTTTATGATTTGGGACCCACACAAATTGTCCACAGAACAACAATTTTGGTGTTAATATACTGTGAATTAGTTCCAAAAAATATATTTAAATACAGGGTATTAAAAAGTCTACCACAAGCAACTAGTGGAACATGTACGAAATAAGGGGCAAACATTTGGACAGGGTAAACAATTATGAATTGTTCGAATTGATTTAATGATGTACCATTTATTGGGATACCCTCAATGTTTAAAAAAAGGTACAGTTTGCCCTATCTACGCGTTATAGTTTGAGTACAATAGGCACATAACAGTTTTCGAAGTGTATCCTGGTTAAATTCATACAATGGTTCCGATTTTGATCGGACTGGTTGCAAACTGTTAAATTTGTCACACTAGATAGTAAATGGTAACTGATAATTCTTTGGTTTGGAAACTTTCGATATAATGAATTACAGAGCTATGACATGTGACCTCCATGACCCTGTATCCCCCAGGCTCATTTGGCTTTCCAATTATGCAACTAATATTATAGATGGTGCACCCATTCATTTTCGGGTTCTGTACCATTAGACGAACAATTGACACCATGTTATAACGAACGTATATATCTGAAAATTTACCCCCCATTGTGACCTTGAACTTTTTGACTCATAACTATTGAACTACAACCTGCAGATAGGGCAAACTATACCTTTTTTTTAATCCTGGAAATGTAACGAACACGTTGACAACTTTTCGACCCGTTTTGATACTCTTCATTTTTGGACCCCTGTATAAAAACCTTACCCCCCCTTAAAATATATGTTCTCCACTCCTTTTATTTTAGTACCTTTTTGATATTGGTTTTAAAGGTTATTTCTCAATACCATTCTGTTGGAATTGATTCTTTGCAATTCGTGTTGGGTTAAGGCAGCTAGCATTCATTCTATTTTGACTGGCCAATTTGTATGTTGATATTCGTAACTTTTAGGCCTAATCATAATGACCGGTATTGGTTGTGTTTCAAGCAGAAAAGAAAATATATTATAATTATATTGTTTTGTTATTTTAACTTAAATTTATTTGGGAACCTAGCCTAGCCCAATGTTACAGTTGTCAAGGTAAAGATGGCAGCATATACTAAGCCTCATAGTTACATGATTGCAGGTATGTGGGTTGATCTTCATGCACACAAACACACACACACACACACACACCCCGCGTATGTTTGGCACGATGTAGGCACTATGCAATTTACACTACAGCACACTGCGTCCCAAAACAATTTGGCTGCAATAATTACACACAGCGGTAAAATTCGGCCAGGTTTCCAAGTGCCAGATTATGTGCAAATATGTATAAAAAACATCAAAATGACGAACATAACAGGTTATCACGTTATATGCCACCGGATATCCAAAATCCGGCAAACTAGCTTCGTGAGGTGATAATCACTATGCTTCAGAGTGGCTACATGTAGCTAGTATTGGCCGTAGTAGAACACAATACGCACACATACTGGTGCTAGAAAATGTTAAAAATACCACTAAATCCGTTAAAAAGTTTTAAAAATTCATCAAACTGGTCGACAACATCTAAAGTGTAAATTTTGAAGGATTATTGCAGACTAAACTTAAATGATCGAACAACAAAAGATAAAAATCATAGCTCCTCCGCGAAATTTTCCACGTCCTACATCATCGTGTCAAAATCATCTGAGTGACAATATACTCCCCCCAAATAAACTTTTAAGGGCTCTGGCGAATATCTAATTCATGGACTCGAGAATAAATTAAATTTTACTAAATTACTCACCACATACCACTTACATATTTTCTCCTCCAAGACAGGATAACTTTGACCTCCCCAATGCATTTCAGGCACTTCCTGGTCTTGCTCACATAATGCGCGAAAACCTGCGAGCTAAAATATGTAGGCTCGCAGACTTTGCGAGCTTGCATGCTACTAAACAATGCTTGCAAGCTGCTCTTGCACGACCAAATCTAAATTGTGATCATATTGCTCGTGAAACCTTGAAGCTCGCGATCTTGCTGGCTTGCGGGAATTCATCAATGCTTGCTGTGCGCAAATGCGTGCTCTTTGGCGATCGAGCCAGCATATTTTGGTGATCACATTTTTGTATGGCGGGCAACGTTAATCTGTGGTTTTTCCCTTTGGCCCAAATGTTTTGCCCCAAATTTCAGGGTTACTCTTGGAATTCTAATTTATTACTTAGTTGTTTAGTTATATGCCCCTGTATCACCGTGTTATGTAATACATTTCGGTTCAAATTAATAACCGACCGTATGTAATAAATTTTGGCCAGTGTAGTGTAATAAAACAGGTAATGTATAAAACATTGCCTACGTATTGTAATAAAATATTCTTACATACGCGGCATTTGATTACATTACCAGTTTTATTACATTACACGGCAGCATTTTTACATACACGTCGATTATTACATTACGTGGCGGCAGAATGTATTACATTAGTGTCGAATTATTACATTACAAACGAAACTAACATAACACACCTCTATTTCGCGTAAAAAAAGTGATTCGTATTAATAATTTTGCCGTGTTGTGTTAAAAAAACAGGTATGTATAAAATTGACCACATAATGTGTTAAACTTATTACATCTATGTGGCAATTTTTATTATTACATTACTCCAGTATACCACATATACTGACATGTTTGTTATGCCGATTTTATAGTTCTAAATTCTCTTACTCTAAAAATATTGAAACTGAAAGGTCTTGGTCTGCCATATAATGTTTCCAAAAGGGCTTTTAGAAGTTTATATTCCCCTTAAAGAGCAGGATTGCCTATCTTTAAATATGCTTTTTAATCCCGTTCAAATCGACCATGGGTCCAAATTATCGCAATTTTTTTCCCCCCCCCCCCCCCGCAACTGTCATTCCTAAAAACAATAAATACAAAGAAAATGTAACGTCTCAATTTCCTTTTGTTTTTTGTTTTCCACCCAGCTATTTTTAACAATTTTTCCTTCAAATGCATAACT
>JAMKCH010014855.1:0-59417 GCA_023653785.1 Ophioderma brevispina | reverse complement strand
TTAATGCAATATACAACTTCCAAGAGCAAGCGGTATTTCCTAATAATATCAATTTGCTTTGTATGGTGCGCTACAGAGAAAACCGTGCCTATTCCCATGAGCATCAAATTTTATGGAAAATCCCTGTATTGGAATCTTTGTTTTCCAACCATTTCCCTAAAAATGCTGTCAATTGATCGAAAAAAATCACAAAACAATTCCAGTGATCATAGCTGGTCCACCTAACTCCAGACCATGCAAGTTGACGCACCAAATTGCATTCCGTTACATTTGTTCATGTCACATAGATGGAATACTCTAAACGTTAATAGATGTGGGATTTCCTCCATGGATTAACATTACGTAAACCATTATAGTAGCACGCTGCATTACTCTGATGGGAGTTGATGTCCTACATGTAGGTTGCATTCACAGGAATGTTCATTTGTTCCTCCCATATTGATTCGTTTTTTTGATCGGCCAACCAGGTATTCGAGGCATCATATTAAAACATGGGGCTTTTGAGGGGCCGTGTAGTAGACTGGACTGTTGACAACAGCTACCCTACAATACCGCGTTGTGAATTGAAATTTCTTGCAGTATGCTCTTTTGCAGTGTTGTGTGTTTAGACACTGGATGAATTTCTTCGTCTACCATAGAAAGTCTAATAACAGTCCAGACATATGAATGCACATTTAGGAAATCTTTGGTATAAGGAAGATTCCTTGATGTTGATAGAGTGGGATTTCCCAAATGGATTAGCAATTGAAATAATTACAGTTGATTGCTCACTCAGGTGTGTTGTTATGTTTTGACAACAATATCCTTAATTTTAACTAAGTTGTCAATGAAGATCTCTGTGTGAATTTACGATCATATAGAAAAAAAAGCATGAGTTGTTAAAAAAATTTAGCAGTGACATGCTTTGAAATCCTGTGTGGGTTTTTAATCGATAACCCTTGTCCCCCCCCCCACTCCCCTCAAAATTGAGATTTTGGGTACATAAAGAATCTCTTACCCTCTCCAATGTATGGTTATTCCACATTTATTCACACACACGTTCCTCATGTGGGAAAAAGTTGGGAATCTAGGGAACTCCTTCCCGAGAAATTTGATATTTTGAAGGAAATTTGACTTTTCAGATAAAGAAATAAAAAAAAAGGGGGGAAAATCTGTGGAAATGTGACTCGCTTCCCACAAAATACCACATTTTTTGGCCATGGCTGTTCATGGGCCATTTTAGTGCACCATTTTTGATTCTAATAGTCAAACGGCCTGACTGATTTCACTCAAAAATTTGTAATAAGATGTTTTTGGTGTTATGTTTTCCATGTAGGGGAGAATCATGCATATGAAAAATTGCACCTTGCACAGATCCACCTTCTTTAACTACATAACTCTGGATGGATATAGGCCATGGTACAAAAACATGTCTAATTCAAAATAGGACTCCACAAAAGAGGAACAATACGGAAAGTTAGTAATCGGTCCCGGCCTTTTAGTCCTATAGGTAACATGCGTAAGTTGTATTGGTACCTGAATTTTTATGTTGGACCACTGGTAATCTGACTTATGCTGTCTAGGGGTATTGCAGTTGCAAGAATACCAAACTGTGTAAAAAATCCGGGTTTTTAAAAACAGGTTTAAGCCTGGCCAACCAGAGTTGTGTAAAAAGATAGTTTTGTGTATGTGGTGGCCTCAAAGCTCATGGTGACTATCTACAGGACAAACTTGTGTGGTAGTATGCTTATACTAATTGACTAATGACTAATCTAAGGCCATGAGAATATTGTGTTGCCTTAACTATGGACCACCCAGAAAATGTGAAGTTTTGTTGATAGCGGTAACCCAAATATTTTTAAAAATCATCATTCAGAATTTTCACAGTTAAATTACAACAAGACATCATTTCCAATGTCTCTGAAACTTCCAAATTTGTTTAAACAAAATGAAGGATTTACTCTTTACATTGCCAAAATACCCATATGTAGACTTTACAGTGTACATTTTGGTATTTATGATTTTATATTCCAAAAAAATCTTTTTCCACCGACCAACCCTGTCCAAAAAAGTAGTGTAGGACGACATAAGGCATAATTGGTTGAGTATGTTTTATGTGGGATCACGGGCATTATTGGCTGTAAGAAGGCCAAGAAACAAGTTCGTCTTAGTTCCCAAACGCTAGGGGTAAACAAATATTACTTTACTGCATCACTTTTTTTAAAGGTTTCTCAAGAAGATTTTTATTTTTTTTCAAGAAAAAGAAATAAATTAGGCCAAAAGCGGCCGAAAACAAAATGCATAGCGCATAGCTTTTGGACTAAATAATGCATAGCGCTTAGGATTTTTGCCTGTTGGAAGATGAGACATACTTTTTTTTGCCTAACTCCATGGGACTTCTGCTGCTCATGCATGATTTCGGAATTGCTTCCGATCAGTCGGGTCATTGGGAAAAAAATTCATGGGCCAACTGAACATGCTTTAGGAAGAGTCTGTGCACATGAATACGTAAAATGTATATGTTGCTGCGTCCATGGTTCTACAGGTACTAATTGATAATGTAATTATCTAGCACCACAAGGACTGCACAGAATGCAATTAAGAGAATGTAGGACAACACTGGGAACTGTTAATTTTTTAGCTGTAAAACAATCGTAACAAGCATATCATTTGATCAGGCAAATAGGCAGGAGTTGCTCAGACTCGATTTTTGCACACCATTAACATGGTTTGATTATGCATAAAAAGGACAAAATGTCCAGGCATAAGTAAAACACATTTCATTAAAGCAATTAACAGCACATTTTTGAAGAGTGCCCCAATTTCCAAAATATTTTGAAGATTTTTGCAACAGTTGTATTGGTAATTGGTTAGTAAACTATACTGTGAATGGTAGAGCTCGAAATTCTTTATGTGTCATAATTTTGTAATGAGAATGATAATATCGGAGCTCTCAGATAATAATTCAAATGGCTGCTATAAATGTACTTCCAATATGGAATAAAACAGTGAAATCGTGGCCATGTACGTGTCTACTCTCAGCCTTAGTTCTCCAGTCGGTTAAGGCAAGTCAAATTAGAGGTATATCTGAGGGTGACCACTATTCAGTCATGGACGGACATAAACTTACGCATTTCCAGCTCTGCTGTAAGTACATCGGGGATCCCAATTCTAAATAACAAAAGGGCTTATTTTATGATAAATAGGCATTTTGAGCATGTCGTTGCAGGTAGGTTACTAGACAATTACCAACACAACTGTGCAAAAATACAAATTTTCTGAAACTTGGGCACCTCTTCCAAAAATGTGCGTTCATGCTTTAAATAAGGGAAACCTCAATATTTGGAACTCAAATTTAATGGGTTTTGCTGCTTTGAAAAGCTAATAAAAATCTTTTTAAATAATAAATATGTATAAATAATTGCATAAATGTTATGTTAAAGATCTGAATTGGGGGCATGTTAGGGAATTTTTTAAGGGACTTTCCTGTAGTATAGAGTGAGGTAGGTATTCAGTAACCATGAAGCATCTTAGTTTATAGCAAGAAATTTTCGGGATATTGGCAAAATTGATCCTGAACAGTCTTTATATAGCGATGTATTAGTGCGACCATATGTTGGCAAGGAACAAAGCACTGCCTGGTGGTATGCGTGCGCACCTGTACGGTCCTGTACTTTCAAAATTGACCCCAAATGCGATTGGTTCTGTAGTGTACCAGTCTTGCTCTATAACCTCTAGCATGTCAATGGACCAGGTGCTAACCGGTTCACACAACATTGATGTCGACTCATCTATCGACCACCATCCCACAATATGGAAAGGGAATAATACATGACAAAGACAAAAGTGTGCCCATGCTCCCATCAAAATTGCTGACCATTTTCTTCAGTATCAGAAAATCTGCACTACTCAAGCAAGTTTTACAGTGGTATTTTACACTACTGAAGACGATCATATTTAATCCTTTGAACACGGCAAGCGACTCCAGTCGCTGAATGATCAAATTTGTCAAAGTTGTTTCAAACAGGTCACAAATTGTTAATTTGCAAGTGCATATTCAGAATCAGCATGAAAAATGCATCTTAAATTAGTCCAACAAGCCTGTCTTGCTGATCTTCTTTTTCGATGGCTTGCTAAATGGACCTGCAAGTATTTGTGACCCAACCCTAAAGCCACTGACGGATGTGCTATAAACATTGTATATTGGCCCACCATGTGTCGATGGGTTAAGATCAGGTTGGCACGTTATGCTAACCACAGCTGTTTCATGAAAAATGGAATGTGTTTTGTAAAATAAAACCACAGGTTACAGGTAGCAGTCCAAGGCATGATGTCATGTTGGGTTTAAACCACCAATATAGCAGCAAGGTTTATTTTGCTCCAAGGAAAATATTACTTCTACAAGAAGGTGAAGTGTACTAGAGAATATGAAAAGGCATTTTCACATTATAGTGAATGCACTATAGGAAAAAGATGTACACACCAATGATCTGATGATGTGGGGGACAGATATCTCTGTCCCTTCACTATGAGTTACAATAAGGCTCATATACCAAGGACACAGTAGTGGGTTGGACTTGTACATGATTCACATAAAATGCCCTGTGTGCTCGAGGTTTCATATATCATACCAAAAAACCAGGGGGGTATTTTCTAAAACATTGGTGAAGAAAGTACTGAACTGTGCCAAGGGGAATTGAGATTTTATAAGCTCATAGTGCATTGTAATAGGCTGACTGATTGATTACCCAATGTTTTGAAACCTGAGGGGCAATTCCATGGGTTTTAAGTCAAGTAGGTCCTTATCATAGATTCTCCTTAATGATATTGATACACTTTAGCTCGCTATAAGTGCAGTAATGATTAATATGAATAATGATCTGAGAGTTTTAATTACTAGCCTACAGGGCTGTATCGACTTTATTATGCTCCCCTGTGAGAGAGCTTAGTGTCTTTTGATTTGAATGTAAATGTCAAGTCGGATTAACATGCAACATTAAATTGAATCGCACCTTTTTTTAGATGCGTGACCGGAGACAGCCGGAATTATTTGAGTCATGCAGAAAAAACTTACGAGTTATATGACCTAAACCATGAGTTGGTTTTTGAATTTTTTTATTGAATTGAATAGCACCTTTTTCAGATGTGTGACCAGAGACAGTCGGGACTATTTGAGTCGCGCAGAATAAATTCTTTTTAGTGCTACGACGTAAACCATGAGTTGGTTTTGAATTTTTATTCTTACTGACCATGGGTGAGGTTTGCAAACATTCATTACCATTTTTTATGCCTATCTAATATGAGACGATATTAGACTACGTTGTTGCACAAGTGTTTATGCGCATGTATAAGATCACACAGTACATGCAGACAGTATGGGTTGGTTCATTTTTTATACCAGGGGAATATTTTTGCCTTTTTACAAATATGATTGAAATAGAAAATATTTTTGGTAATTAAAACAACCAAAATTAAGTAAGAATGAGAAGAAAAGATATATGATTTCTTTTGCCTATCTAATACCCTGTCATATTGGATGGGCAGTCCAATATTTTTAGTAGCATAGATGCTAGCTGTGATTCTCTAATTGACATGCATGAGGAAAATCAGACTTCTGGTAATTATTTTTTTTTAACAGCTTGGTAGATTTAATTTTGTGTGAGTTAAAAGAATTGTTTATGAAAGTTAGACAATTATAACAAACAGAAACATCAAATATATATGAGGGAAATCAAAATGAAAGCAAAAATAGGCGGTACACTTTGCACTATTTCCTTGAACAACGAACAAGGTGTTTTGTTGTTACTTACATTTCTTTTTTTTTGTTCTTGTTCAAGGATGGTCCGTATGATTAAATTCACCTATGCATGGCCTTTATTTTGTAAAAGATACAATTTCACCGGCGTTGTCCTTTGAATGCGCATCTCCGCATCAACTTACCCTTGCCCCTAGACACATGGAATTGATGCTAAGTGTTGCTGTCATGGAGTTGGAGCAACGGTGTACGCTGAAGGCTAGATCCATGCGCTATAGTATGTCAATGATTCTAATGAATATGTTGTTTTGCATTCAAAAATAAGGCCTTTGGCACCTGTGTGTCGCTGTGCTAAACATTCTTACGGGTGAAGGCGGAATTTACGAACCCACTCATGCAAAAAAATGCAGGTAGCAGGAAGATTTGTCTATATTTTAACGCACATGCTTTTTGACAGGTCATTCATTGCCTTGCCTCTCTATGCATTAATACCCAAGGTGAAAACAAGGGGTATAATCTCTAACCTTTGACCTTTAAAGGGACATTTCTTGAAGTAAACATGCTATCACTTTTAGAAAAAAGTGCAACATAGAATCTTTTTGTTCCATATGTAGCATGAGGAAGATTCATTAGGGTTCTTTTCAGAACCAGAAAAAGGGTTCTTTAGCCATAGAAAAGTGGTTCTTTGTAGAACCTTAAACTTTAGGAACACTTAATAAAGAAACCCTTCAAATCCCTTTGAAAATTTTTTGTTGAACAGAAAGGTTTCTAGAGAAGAATCTTGTTTTTAGAACCAAACTGTTTTGCAAAATACATGAGCTCACACCAAAGGAAACTTCCTAGACCTATCTTTAAGGTTCCATATAAAAATATAATGTGCTACGCTACATATAGGACAAGAAAGGATAAGTTGCAGCTCTTTTAGGTCGTCCGATGTAATCGGAAAGATGATTTGTGATCGTGTGTGTCTGTGTGTCAAACTTTCAGTATACACTTTTGGTTAAAATGCTGTCTAGCAGTGATGGATCAAGTTCATACTTGATATGCTTATACATTGAGATAAGAGGTCTTATGTGGGGTCAGAGATGAAGAAGTCAAAGGTCATTCACGGCTCACTTGGGGTCATATCTTGTGCATGTGGTATACACTTTTGGTTACATGTCTAGCTTTTTAGTGCAACAATGGATGAAGTTCATACTTGGTATGCTACATTGAGACAAGGGGGCTTATGTTGGATAACAGCTGAGGTCAAATGTCATTCTTATGTCATTTAGGGTTATTATATTGCTCTACACTATGATTCTTTGACCACATAATTGGACAACCTATTTGGGACCACTGTCCTTAGATGGTAGCTTCACTGTCCTAAGATGGTAGCTTCACTGTCCTTAGATGGTAGTTTTAATTGCCTTAGGTGGTAGTTTTAATGTGTTTTGGCACAACTCGGAACATCTACTCTAATAGAATGTGTAGGAAAAGGGGCAAATGTCCACCATATGCTAAACAAGGTATAGGCAGTGTCAAATAGGATTCTGTGTGAGTATATCCATAGAAAGTGCAAGTAAAGCTGGTTAGTGGATTATTAAGCCAAACGAAAGAGAAATGCATGTAAAGAAGTGCTGATCAGACTGTAAACTCTCTAGTTGTGACATGGAAATTAATCAGTGTAAATTTAATTTGTTGTCATATGACCGCATCATTGTGGTCAGTCTTGATTTCTTAATTCAGCACTTGTGCCGTGAGAGTAGGTGGCAATCTTATCTTAAGTTTTTCACTGTCCATCACTGAGGTAGCCAACCTCTAGAGCAGCTACCTGTTATTGCCTTCTAAGGTGGGAACTCTCAACTTTGACATTTGAAACTCAAGATAATCAAAACAAATTCGGAAAAAGTCATTTATACACTATTCTGAAAGGGTGTTTGTTCTACATGAGGTAACCATTTTCCTGTATGTGAAGAAGGCGTGTGTATATTGGAATGGCCATAAATCATCAGGCATTCATAGTAAGAGCTACACTGATTTTTGCTAATTAGTATTTTGTGTGCCCAGATGGTGCCATTTATTTATTTTGTGAAAGTTACTAAAAGATCTTGAAAGGGCAGAACACTGACAATCATAGCTTGCTCCTCTGGCCCCCAAAACATTTTAATCACCACTTATGCTCCAGGAGCAGGTCTTCAATTACTAACTTTAAAAGGCAGCTATTCATTTTTAGGCTGTCAGATGTAGAGCTGGGAGTTACCGTTTAATTTCCTATCCATTTACACGGTCTGTATTTCCGTTCGTTTAAACGGTCATAACAAGTTAACGACTGCCGAATTTGGCGCTTCCACGCAAATGCAATTCTTGCACCATAAATCGTTCGTAATCGGGTTACCCGGCTTTGCATTCGATCATAAATATCATCTTGAACCCTAAAATGTTGTTTGTACTTACCTATGTTATGTTTTAATCCAAAGTAAAGCAGTTGAATATCCCAAAGATCCCAAAGGACGAATCACTGTGGGAGCTGCCATTACCGCTGCCATTTTACCTTTTTTGTAGATCCCTCTGTAATTGAAGCACCGCATAATTGGGGCCGTGTTATGCGGTGTATATGCCGAAGTCGCTCCACTCACGTACAAGAACTTGGTAAACGGGGGATTTCCCTGTTTCCGTAAAAGTCGAAAACCATTTCTAGAAGAAGCATTGGAACTGTTAACTAAAAAAAAAAAAAAAAAAAACTCATAATGCAATGCGCGCTTAGGTGAAAAGATGTATTCATTGAGGCGGTTTATTTAAATCAAGACGACTGATGTGTCATTTCATTCGTTGTGTGGCCATGGGTAGGACAAAATTTAACCACCCAATAGCACCCAACATCCAACAACTGATATTTTGGCGGATTGTTTGTATCGAATTGACATTATGTGTGTATACAAGCACCCAAACTGATAATTATTCCGTGCAATATTCAAAATGTCAGCGCCCAGCACGGACGACTGGTTTTGAATGCGTTTCACCCCCTTGGTTTCAACATGAAAAGAAATATGAGAATTAAGATAATATGTCACTGGATTACCCCAAAAAAGATATTTTAGTGGCTTACCAAAATGGTGATTTCCACACAGTGAGGAGCTGAGTCCCAATGCCTCACCAGATTGCATGGCATTAGCTATGGTTGCCAGTTCAAATCCAGCAAGACAATGGATGAGGTTTCAATCCAATGTTGCCACCTTAATCCTGCCTGGACAATCCGACAGTGCTGGACAATAATGAGGTTGCCAGTTTGAAATTAGCCAGATGCACATTAATTTTTGATGGCTATATTTTTTCAATTTTGATGGCTATATTTTTTCAATAAGATAGGGAATTAAGATACTGTTAGTATAGTAACAGGGATAAATAAATTGCTACTACTCAGTGACAGCAGCAGCAGGGGGTGGGATGGGGGGGAATATAGGGGTGGCGGGGAGATGAGGATTCCCCCAAATGTGTCCTTGCTCCCCAGTTTCCCCCAAACTTGAGCCCCACCTTATCAAAAGTGATGGATGACTCTCAATAATCAAATTACAGTAGCAAATTCTTAAGCTTGCATGCTCCATGTGCATTTCAACAAATTTGATGTCATATTTGTATATTTGACCATTATAATTTTTCGCACACTTCTAGCAAATGTACCCATTTTGGCCGACAATTTTTCTTCACCTTCCCCCTACAAATGTCTCCCCCCCCCAAAAAAAAGATCCTGGTGCCAACCACTGCTATTAATTTTCTAGTCATTTCCCTAGTCACCTTCAGCAACACATTATTTCTTCATACTAAATTGCTTTACACACTATCATTGAAAAAAAAGAAAAAGTTTGTCTCAGAAGAATGTTGATCTCTTAGCATATCATTTTTTGTACATTTTTTACTCCCTTGCAATATTTTTTAAATAAAAAAAGAAAATTCGGCTGCGAAGGGGCTGAAAACGTGAAAAAGTGGAAAAAAATGCAGTAAAAACCCAGCATTTTGCATTAGCCCCCCAAAAAATGCATTTCAGAGTTGCTTTTTTCACATTTCTTCTGAGACAAACATTTTTTATTTTTTAATGGCCTAAGCAGAATGCATGTCAGACACAAGCAAGCAATCTAAGACAAGACAAGAAATTTTTAAAATATATACAAGCAAGAGTAAATGATTTTTTAGGCTACAAAACAAAACAAAAAACTACAACTTTAAAATGTCCAACAAACAATCACAGCAAATGTTCAGGAAAATAGATATGGCCAATATGTTTAAAATCCCAAACGGGAAATCATATATTCCTATATTATCACCTGAGTTTGGTTAATAAATAGAGAAGAGGCTGTTATTTAAACAGAAGTTTAAAATATGCTCAATCAAGAAAATATCTCTCTAGAAGTTAAAGGTGGTTGTTCCGATTTATGTGTATTGTATTCTCTACTTGATATGAGAGCCTGGCACTTGCACATACACCCCAAGTACCGTGGGAAACAAACTTGCGGTTTTGATGGTAGACGCAATAATGCATGTTGCAAAGGCCTATTCATTATTGTGCTAATAAAGTGGTTAACCACTAAAACGGCGTTTTTTTGTTTATATCTTGGGAATGAAATGGATTCGAGGGCTCAAATTTCAGAAGGACAATGAGAAAAATATGGCCTTTCATCTGATATCAAAATCGATACTACTTCCGGGTAAATCAGGGGGTCCTAAAGACGATCGGAACACGCCCCTTTAAAAAAAAAAGACTAAATATGTAAAAATAAACTATTATCTAGAATCTAGATCTGTGAGACTAGTAAAGCAATATGACAAAAATCATCATCATAAAAATCATCATCATAAAAATCATCATCATCATAAAAATCATCATCATCATAAAAATCATCATCATCATCATCATAAAAATCATCATCATAAAAATCATCATCATAGAAATCATCATCATCTAGAGCTGGGAGTTACCGTTTAATTTCCTATCGGTTTACACGGTCTGTATTTCCGTTCGTTTAAACGTTTAACCGGTCATAACAAGTTAACGACTGCCGAATTTGGCGCTTCCACGCAAATGCAATTCTTGCACCATAAATCGTTCGTAATCGGGTTACCCGGCTTTGCATTCGATCATAAATATCATCTTGAACCCTAAAATGTTGTTTGTACTTACCTATGTTATGTTTTAATCCAAAGTAAAGCAGTTGAATATCCCAAAGATCCCAAAGGACGAATCACTGTGGGAGCTGCCATTACCGCTGCCATTTTACCTTTTTTGTAGATCCCTCTGTAATTGAAGCACCGCATAATTGGGGCCGTGTTATGCGGTGTATATGCCGAAGTCGCTCCACTCACGTACAAGAACTTGGTAAACGGGGGATTTCCCTGTTTCCGTAAAAGTCGAAAACCATTTCTAGAAGAAGCATTGGAACTGTTAACTTTCCACTGACGGCTGGTAATTTTGGTGAAAATTTGACTTCAGCAATTAAAATAATACTGAAAAAAAGTTAGTAGGGTTTGCTGACGTGTAAACGTGTATGACCCTTCCGTTCGTTTAAATGTTTACACGTCCCAGCACTAGTCGGATGCATTCGGAAATATATGTCGGTATTGTGTGCGTCAAACATTTTGTGTACGCCTTTTGGTTAACACTTTTTCAACTTGCACTTGGTATAAATACATTGAGACAAGGGGTCTTATGTGGGGTAACAGATGAGAAGGTCAATGGTCATTCAGGGATCACTTTATTGCTCTACACTTATTCTTTATCCAGCGACCTATTTGGGACCTCTTTCCCTATTTTTACTGATCTTTTTTGATTGTTTCCCCTCTAACCTGAAAAATAATGACAAATTTTATATTTTGAAGCTAGAATGGGATTTGAACCTCAGATTACTGAAATGAGGAATATGCCAGATTTGCAATTCTAATCATTGATGACCTTTATGGGATAAATCGATACTGACTACTTTTGTGATCAGCACTCAAAATAATGAATAGCGTCACTCTGGATAGATCACAACTTATGCTTACTAAGTAGTGGTTAAATCTCATAATAATCATGATAATGTAGCTCAGTTCAAATGTGCAAAGGCATCATTCTCTCCTGTGAATCGCAGTGAACAATATCTGCTGATGGACTTGGATCTATATATGCATGTCTTGTATCGGCCTGGACAAACAAAAAAAAATGTTTTTTTTACATTCGTATAATATCTTCCTTTCTCAGTGCAGTCCGATTAATGGCGATTACAAAGTAGCTACATTTGGCTATAAGGCGACAAAAAAAACCCAAAACTGTTTTACGGGTGAGTGGACCTTTTCAAGTAGGGTCGGGTGATTTTTTAAAAAATTTTCTTTTCTGGAGGTCAAAATTGGCCTAAAATCTGAAAAATCAGGAGAAAAAATGAAAGTTTTTACGAATAAACTTTCTAAAAAGAATTAGCCAAAATTTATAAATTTGGGCAAAAAACAGACTGATTTTACATGATTTTTGGAAAAACTAAAAAAAATTTCTGCAAAACTGAAAAATCAAGTTAGGTTGCGCCGGTAAAATGGGCTGTTTTTTTGTTGCCTAACAAGCAATATTACAAAGACCATATGCTAATATAATACAGCAGTGAATTTATATGGTGGGAGTGAGAACCATGTCAGATGTCACTTCGGTCCACATTATGTGACAGCAATTGAATTAGTTGATCAAAATTCAACCCAAGTTTGCCACGGCTCACTGGATGCATACAACATGTTCACTTAATATTATTTGCCAACTGCAACATTTTAGGAAACTCCTGAGGTATTTGGGTGCTTTACTAAAGATCATGAAGTACCTGTGTCTTGTTTAAAAGGGGATTTTGTACTTCCACAACCTCGGCCTCTGATGTTATATCACCTGAGCTGTTGGTCCAAATATAGTATGTGTGCTATCTTTGTTGCAAATTCGATCTACCTGGAAGAAATTGTTATGTTGCAATTTTCTGTCTGTGACACACAGTGGCCTATGCGGACATCGACAGCCGCAGTACAACTATTTCTCCATCAAACACCAAAATGGCAACATCAGAATATAACTGAAATTGTTGTGAAATACCTTTTCTTGAGGATATGTAATGAATCGTATAAACAAACACAAGTGTGATACGATCACAAAAATGCACCTTTAACTTTTCACTTTGTTTTTTTGTTGTGCTTTGTGTTTCGAAAAATGTCTGATGTCCTAGAAGATATGTGCTAATAGAGGTTCAAAATTAGATTTCATGTTTATCGTCTTGTAAATTCGGAGTGGGGTTGGTTTCAACTGCCCTGTCTGGGCCACCAAGATCTAATATGGCTCCAGAGATTAAGTGGACCCATATAAATTGTCATAACAAAATGTGGGCCTTGATGATGTTTTGTTAAAAATGTGATATGCATAGAGAATCATTTGGGAATCAAAATAACAATACATGGGATGATCCCACCCTGCTATTTTGAACTGGGGGTAACTTCCTTTCCCTTGTGTTGTTATGTAAATCCAAATAAGCCAGAACATTAAAACATTACACCTGAATGGGATCGTGATTACATTCATACAGTTGGTAATCTGTGTGTGATAAGGGGCATTTCATACTAAATTCGGTTAAACTCGTGATTCACTGGATTAATTGAGGGAAAAGCTTATTTCTAAAAGTTCGTATTTTGGTGTTATTGAGCAAAGTTTGTATCACATGCCACCCTAGGCTACTGTGCTGTCAATCAATTTGAGCCATCAAATAACATACGCATTGGCAATAATAACCAGTCAGATGAACAAAAAAACTCAACCTCTTTTAGATTTAGATAAAACAAAATGATCCTATGTGTCGTAGTTTGAAAACTAGAGCAAAACTGAAGCATGCATCTCGTTTCAGTATGATGCATCCTATTTAACCCTAACCAGGACAGGGTCGTTTTGCCGGCCGACGGCCCAAAGCAAGCAAAAGCAATCTATTTTTATTTTTAACGGCCAGATCAACGAGAGCCAAAAGCTTGCGTCTTGCATTCGGCCGTTTTTCCCGCACAGGACTTAGTAGAGTAAAGTCAATAACCGGCCCAATGCAACGAAAACACATCGCGCCATTTTCCGGAAGACGGCCCAGATGCCAACGAAACAAAGCGCGCCATTTTCCCGGAAGCGGCCAAAGGCAACAAGAAACATCGCGTCAGTTACCGGAAAGACGGCCCAGGTGCAACGAATAACACATCGCGTGTAAATGCAATAAAAACAGGGTAAATAATAATAAATAAATAAATAAAGTAAAAAATACACACTGATCTGCATGAATTTGTAGCTTATAGTTCGCCAGTCGTGAGTGCGCGCTATACGATAAAGCATAGTCGTGCGTGGCGAATTATGCTACGTCATGCGCCGGTTTCAGTCAGGAATACGTTTATGCATAATTAAAACCCAAGCCTTATCGAAAAATGGTGGCGCGATCACCATCGAAATCGAAATTGCCTATGAGCATTTGTACACGGTGTCCCCCGCCTGATGAAAACAGGGCGCCTTTTGCGGGCAAGACGGCCCAAATGCAGCAAAACCATCGATTCATTTCCTAGTCAATAACGGCGAGATGGCAATCAAACGCATCGCGTCATCTCGGGAAGACAGGCCCAGATGCCAAGAAACACATCGCGTCATTCTCCGGAAGACGGCCAAGATGCAACGAAAACGCATAGCGTCATTCTCCGGGAAGACGTCCCAGATGCAATGAAACGCAGAGAAGTCATGTGCGCGACCAAAATAGTTCTTGACGGCCCAGATGCAACGAAAACGCATTTTCCGACCGGTACCACGTTTAGTTTGGCTTTCAATGCCCTCGGCCGCGTAGGGTTAATGAAAGAATAATACCAAGGGGAATAAAGTTCTCTTTAAGGATGCAGCACCACTTAAGTAGTGGAAACGTTAAAGTAGATCAGCTTACCACTCTCAAAATGTGTGATTTACCTTCCTGTGTATGCTACATGAAACTTTACAGGTGTAAAATTTCTGTCATTGAGGATTGGTGGAGATGCCAAGCACTTTGGGCTAGCAAATGGTTTGTTTTTCAGTAGCCCCCTATTTGAATGAAGTCCTCCCCCCCCCAATATTTGTGAGAGGGGTGCTCATGGGCAATCACCCCTTCAATGGGTGATTTGTTTTTGACCCAAAAACCTCATATTTTACTAATTAGTTTGAAAATTGGCAATGTCAACAATACGTGGTGTGCCTTTTGTTCTAATTTGCAGTACATGGAACAATTTTAGGTTCTAAATGGCAAAACTAGATACATACTTGTCAGCAAAACCTGTTTTAATTCATAAATTTCCATCAACAGCTATCCCCCCAATGTAGAAACAAAGTTACACCAAATCCAAGTACATAATCTGAGCCAAGCAAAGCTGTACTGACTGACATTTGGCATATGATATGGAATTAATGTCCTAATTCTGACCCATGACTTCAGTGATTTTATTAACATTCATCCTTGTTTACAAACCCTGGTTAACCATTTTTTAAATTTTGTCCAGTATAGATCTTTTCTGCATGTACAAGCGCATATTTGAGCTTAGTGTGTGACCCCAAAGTCAACTACCTCCCAACTATCACTCAAAAGTTACAAAATTAGATTCCACAAAATTATTCAACTTTCACCTTGTGTGTAAAGTTAATCTTTGCCCAAATCAGGAGATGAGAGGCGAAGGTCATTGAGGACATTTTGAGACTTGTGTCATGTTCCAATAATTGGCATGTTTAGAATCTATCCAACAAATGTTGACTTTTGAATGGGTATGTTTGTACTCTTATTTCAATTTTAATCTCAGTGTGTTTATACTTAAGACAAAAGCCTGATCTTCAATTAGGCTATGCCCAACACCACATTTGCATCTCAACATCGCTGTGCATTTGGAAGATATAAATAAACATTGCAGTCCCTCATAGACTTCCATGGGCATGTTATATGGATTAATACCATACAGACCCGAGTATAGTCCCATGCTTTTTTATTCCCACCCAGTTCTTTTGCGGGAAATCAATAGATTGCATACGCAGGCAGTTGCCCTCAAATTCCAAAATAAGGGGTTTTATGCTTTTTGTCAAAAAGTTGACATTCTGTAAAAGAGTCAACTTTGCCAATTTGCCCCCTGCAATTGAGGAAAAGTCCCTTTTGAAACCAAATTGCCCCTCCCCTAACTATCTGGTTACGGACTGTATCCACTTAAATGGATGTCCAATCATGGCAATCCGAACTTATAGGCCTGCCCATTATAAACCTCTTGCCACAGCTTTCAATTTGAACAAAAACCATGGTCGATTTTGAAAATATTACAATAATCTTTTTCAGAATTTGACTGGGTTATGTTGTCTTTTATCATACCTTGGGCTTTGATCAGGATACCTTGTGTTATTTCTTGTACTTCCAATGGGGGGGGGGACCTTATTTTACTGACCTTATTATATCCCATATCTTACCATCTTCATGTCAAAGTACACTTGTATCTAGTCAGTAAAAACAAATATGTATGCTTAGTAATGGTTTTCTGACAGTGGCATCTATCACTGGTGCTTGCTGTTCTGGGTGGGGTTAAAACAGTGCATGTTGTAAAAGTCAAAAATTTCAAAATACTTTTGCTTTTAAGTGAAGAGGATTCCAGATGAATGTAAAAAAAAAGCAGACTAGATATAATCTGTATCAACCAAACCTTATAATATTCCTTGTTCTAAAGCAAGTTTGGATTTAAGGTTCATAACCGATAATCATATAGGATATCGTATCGGGCCGATATTACACATATGCACATATGGGTAAAAAATTGGATCGGCAAAAAAGGCTTTCCTTAGCAATAATGCATACTGATATCTGAGTGAAACCAAAACAGCAGCAGCGTGTCTCTTTTATACGCTGAAATGGTTTGGGTTTCTCTTGAATGGGGTTTGCCTAACATGGGAAGCATCGGCTGTCATATCACAACAAAAAAAACTTGTTTTTATGAAACTCATAGTTGTACTGGAAGGTAACTCTTCAGGGCAGAAATAATTAAAGCAAATGAATTAAAATGAAGATGTATGCTACCACTGATATCATTACCAAATTGATATGTTAAGTTTAGTTCAGTGTTAGTCTTATTATGCAGTCATCTTAGAATTAGGACATTTTCTTCTCGCAGCATTATATAAAAATACTAAGTTAATTGCATACTAAATTCAGAATGTACAAAGACATGTGAAATTATCATTTCTTAGGAATAACCCCTATAAAAAGCTAAAACAGCTCAAAAGCCAAATAGCTCATAGAAAATTTACAGTACCATATATTTTTTGTAGTTTTATCATCTCTTTGAATCAACCTCATAATTGCCCATGGTTAAAGCAATGGGTAAATATAGGGTTGATCCAAGGGAAAATTCTAAAACTACAAACAAGTATAGGGTACTGTAAATTTTCTTCCAGTATTTAACTTTTCCTTTTTTTGATATTCACAAATTGTTGAACAAGATGAAACATTGGTTATCAAATGTGAAGCAGCACAATATTGTGTTATTTCTTGGTGTTTAGTCAGATTAACTGCTTGGGAAATAGTTATGTTATTACGGTAGTACCATTCCAATAGACAGAAAGATGTTGTTATACATTTTGAAATTTATTTGTATACTGCGTATTCTAGAGCTTTTTTTATTTAATGAAAAACATGCAACCAAAAATATCAGAGGATAACGGCGATTTAAAATGTAATATCGGATATCAGGGGGAAGACAAAAGTCATTCAGGTTGATCCATATGGATGATATCAGTGCATAGACTAGACATTTAATATCAGTATCACCCCAAGTAAAGTGTATGGCACATTTATTATACCTACTGAATTATCTGACCTTTTAGTCTACTAAAAAGAAGAATTTCCGAAGCTTTTTATGATTTCCAGACCTTTACGGTCCCCGTTTCAATCCTGTCCGACTGCATTCAGCCATTTGCAGGTGAGAGACGCTGATGTCGGGAAACCATTGCTAAGGGGCTGGAACGTTATGAGATTCTATTTAACATCTCATGTAGGCCCACAATTCTTAAATATTTTTACTAAAATGTCAAGAACTCTATCAAAGAGTATATGCTAACTGCGAGCTTTAGAAAATTTGCTATAACTTTCAAACAAACCCAATGAAAGAAGCAAAATTATAGCTGGCCTGAACACCGGCAAAATCTTTAACTACATTTTGATACTTAGTTTCCAAATAGGTAGATTTTGCCTGGAATGTTTTTGAAAAGTGATTACATTTAGATACAGTGCCTGTATCACATATTCTCACACTCTAACTACTATAACAACCACTGATACCTCATGCATAAGTATGTTCACTATATGATGAAAGCGAAACGTGGCGACGCCTCTCCATCTTAATGGCTTAACAAATTGACCTGTAATTCAAGCCAGGGAACATCATACTGTATGGTGCAAGGTTGGGTGGCTCTTCTTGACATTACAGCCAAACGTACTTAACAAGGAATCTTCGCTGCTGCTCTACGTTAAGAAGTAGTAGCTGGCCAGAGGCTGTGCCAGGCCTGTATTTGTAACGACTTGCATCAACTATGAAACTATAGAGAATCATGAGCTAGATGGCGTTCGGTAAAATAACAAGTTTGAAACGCTTTGATTGACTGGTTAATTATCCTCGAGCGGGCTTTGCCGTGAGAGGTAAGTTAACCAAGTCATCAAGCGCGAAAATTGTTATTTTCACGAACCATAATAGCGAATTGATTATATATATACACTTAGAGTATGATATAGTAATAACATTTTAAAAAACATTTTTTGGTTAAAACATCCTAAAATTGGATTGATAACGGAAAATTTTTTGTCGCCCCAATTAAATTTAACACACATTTAAAAACACTGTGTCCTGGTAACATCCATTGACGAGCGTTAACAAAACCAAATGGGTTATATTGAATGGCTCTGGCCATTAACCTTCCAGTAACAGATGGGTGATTGATCAGTGCTTTTCTTAATACGAAGCAAAATGAGAGTGTTTGGTTTATCCTTGGAGTAGGATTTGAATGATAGAAACCAACCAAGCCTATACGAAATAAAGACTATTAACCCTCAGGCTATTCATCCCTAAACACTAACGCTGATTTTAGTATCTTTCTAAATATCTTTATGTGTATCGGGTGGTGTCGACATTGTGGAAACGCATTGATTCAAATGGAAATGACGGCGTAGGATGGTGAGCTTCTGCAAATTTGATCTCAAGAGGTTAAACTGACTTAGTACCTTTTTTTTGGGGGGGGGGGATAACCTTCTATATTCACCCAGTGTTTGGTCAGATTCACCAGTAAAATTTTGCTTGGGGTATTGCTGTTGTTTGTTTTTCATTTTTTCTTCTTGATTACCTAAGGAATGCCGTTCTGCATACAACTTTTAAAATGACAGTTGAACTAAAAACTGAATATGCTGAATTATATCATATATTTGCTGCTGTAAAAATAATAAATTGTGTCATGTCTATTTAGAGAGAAATGTTTCATTAAAGAGCAATCAATTTTTTAAGTTCATTTACAGGTAAGCACACCCCTCTCATATTTCTACATACATTCGTTGCATAGTGTGACACAATAGAATTTGTATCTTAAGTTTGGCCATCAGTATATATTACAGATCGCGCCGCTGTATCTAATTGTCGGGACATTGTATTCGAGAACTAGCACGGTGACCCGCCGCGTTCATTGTGACCCCAGCGTCCGATGTGCATGTTATTAAAAATACAAGCTCGAGAGCTGTTATTAAAAATAACACCCCAGTAGCCTCCTCGAACCCGATTCGTAAGTAGATAACGCACGGAAAACAATAGATAACAGCAAAAGACGCTAGAACGAGAAGTGTATAAATGGATACAGGATTGAAAGGAATCTCATGTACAGGGCCAGGCTTGGGGATTTTATATGAATAAAGTGTACTGTCCATAGTAATAATACGTACACTTTTAAACTCTAGCATTGTTACTGAGCGACAGAGCCGGGGACAGAGCCGAAAATGTTGTTTGCTTGTTTGGTTTTTGTTTGATTACTTTAAAAATCTTAAAAAATTTATTTATTGTTTTATCTTTTGAGGGATTAATGTTTCATAAATGATATAAAGTGATGTAATGACAAACAGAAGGATAATCTCCACTACAACAAAAATTGGCCATAAGATAACAAGAATTTTGCACAAGTTTTTTGTTTGTAAATCACCACTCATCCAAGGACTGTAACATACCAGTCTAGGCTTCACACATAATGTATTATTATTGCAAAATGTAAACTACAGTCCCCTAGAAAATTCCATAGTTTACAAAAAAGACACCAGACCAATTACATATAAACATGGAATATAAAAACATGGTGATCTGAATGAGGCTTTTACTACTAAGAATAGTAGAGTGGTCTTAATTCCTGTGAGGATTGTGGCATCTGGTAGGGTTGAGCTGTTGTAAAAGTAAAGTAAAACCCAAAGTTTAAATCTGGTTTTGTCATCGCTAAATGGGGGGTGGACCGGATTCACCTCACATCACAGCAATACTGCTGTTGAGAATTATTGGAGCAAAAGGTAATGGACCGGATGGCCCTTCCTGTGTCAATGTGGCTGGATGGCCACCATTAGATACTCCAGAGCCGGATTGCCCTGTAGGTAGATCTCTATTTTTTTCTACCAGGGTGGTAACCAGTACCCTCCTTGTCGTAGGTATAATGTGAAATGAGGGGTGACGGTTGTTTAACCTGCCGACAACCCGGCCCTTGGACATGTCCATAGTACGGTTACTAGGATCCCGTAGGCAGGCCTCAAGAAAACCTGAACTGTGAGCTGTGTTAAAGAGGAAAAGATGAGGTGAGAGAAGAAAGGGCAATCCTGGAAAAATTTTCCCCCACATCGTAGGATGGGGGAAATAGCTAGCCTTACACTAGTACACTGTCATCAGATCTGTCAGACACACAACAATGATTGATGGATATGGGAAGATATTGGGTGAGGCCTGAGGCTAGGGTTATTCTTTCCATCAGTGAAAAAATCGTCCAAATATGCTTTTGTAATTTAAAATCCATGAAAATCCAGCAGGTATGGCATGGCAACAATGTTTTACATGATTGTGTTGCCAAACCACGATTGTCAGGCCAATTGGCACCAGTTACAACCATGAAAGTTGTAAATATAGGCCGACATATTATATGTGGCCATAGAAACGGATGTTTATAAACTCAAGTACTACTTTACATGCTCCAGTTAAGTATTTCCATATTGGCTGACACTGGATTCAAATTTTTCCAACTTGGGAATGCCAAACATAGTGTTACATGGGAGTACCTGTGGGGTTGGATTTTTGTCAGGCTCGAAAGGTGAAAAAAAAAGGAAAAGTAAAGATTTTAATGCTCATAACCATCTAATTTTGCTGTCAAATATGCGATAATGGCATGATAAGTCTCGCCATGAACAGTTGTATTCTTTGCTAACAAGATTTGGCATTCGGTCAAGTGCTTGTTACCACAGAGTTCGTACTTGATGGAATGGTACAAGGATTTTGTAGGTAAAGTGCCATACATCAAGCAGTGTTTATATCAAAGTCTTTGTGACCTTGCAATGTTTCAAAGAGGTTCTGTGTGGGGATGTAGAACCTTCTTATAAGTAGTGACTGAAAAATGTTGGAAGCAAGTGATACTGCTCTTAACACTTAAGTGCCCAAGGGGTGGGGGTGGTTCCATATAGTACCCAACATTTGTTTTTGCGATTTCTCGGTTACACAAACTTTTGCAAGGAGGTTTTTGCTATTTGTCTGATTTATGAATACGCTTCTCCTGATACAAAAAAAATTAAATCTGCCCACAGCTTCATTAGAATAATTAGGTTGGGTCCCTAGGACCACTAACGGAAGTGAAAAACAATCAAATATTTTACTAATTAAAAAATAATTAAATCTTGGGATTATTTACCTTGGAAGGCAATTAATTAATAATTAATAATACTCTAATCAAATAACCCTTTATATGCTGATAGCATCAAGTTTAATTTTAGAACTGTGCTTGACAATGGCCAACTGCACTTGGTCATGCTTTGACCATGCTCAACCACAGGTTTGAGAAATGGCACCACATGCAGTCCAACCTATGATTGACCATGGTCAAGGATGGTCATTTTATTATGGTTGACCATGATCATTGAACATGCTTTGACCACGATCGACCATAGTCAACCATAGATTCAACCATAGGTTAGACTGTGGTGCCATTTTTCTAACCTATGGTTGACCATGGTCAAAGCTTTACCAAGTGGCAGGTGGCCCTGGTCAAGCACAGTGTCCCATGGGGACCATGGTGAACCATGCAAGCATGGTTGACATTAAGCCTTAGAAAGAGTCCTGGTAAAGAGTAGTCCTGAGAGTTTACCAGGCTATACCCTGTTCAGTGTAAGGTGAAACATGACCCTATTCTTACCACATTCTTTTGTGTGGAGAGATTCCCCAAGTAGTAGTAAAATACTATCATAATATGTCTACCATAAGATTATGGCCTACAAGTCATGATGATCTTGATCATCTAAAATGTTAACTCAATATTATTTTATCAAAGGTCTTGTTCCAACATACGGTGAATAGATGTTAGTAATTCTACTTTTTGTGTCCCATAAATCTTCAACCATTTTGGTGTAGTTGTTCAGTACAACTAGTCAAATGCAAATGAGAAATTTGTATCCTAAAAAAAAATCTAGTGTTCCTTTAAATCTCTAAACCATTAAAAATGGTTTCACTAAGTCAACTTCATCATTTCACCAAGTCAACAACATCATAATCATACAATTTTCAGCAGGAGGTGAAAAAAAACCCACCACTTGCTTATGATAACTTGACAGGTCCCAAAGATCAGAGACCACCTTAATGTCAGAGACATGAGGATATCACAGGCAGGTAGAGGAAAACACAGCCTGGTACAGGGATGTGAGCAAATCATAGGCAGGTAGATGAAATCGCAGCCTGGTACCGATTTTCATCATCAAGCTTAGTCAGTGACATTGACTCTTGAAGCTGGGCCAGATCAGGTGCGATTGTTTTCCCCAAAACACTATTGACTTTTGCAAGTGCTATGCATTGTGCCTAATGTTTCATTAGTAGTATAGTACCACCATAGTTGGGTGTCACCAATCTTACAACCAGACAGGGAGAGAGGTCAAAGTTCACAAGCGCTTCATTATAGCTACATGGCCTATTTGGCTGTGATGGCCAGAACTTTTGCTAAAGCTATAGAAACTTGGTTAGGCTTATTAGGCCTTGGAAGAAAAGGTGTTGCAATGAAGAGCTAGATGACCGCTAGAATCGATTTTGGATTTGATTATTTCATTTACATGTCATTTCTGTTTGATGATCTTGCCAAATTATCTTGGCCTTTGCTTTTTTCTCACCTTTTGTTGATCGTTGAAAAAAAAATTATTATTTTTTTACAGTGGTAAATCAACAAACAGTGGATCTGCATGACCAAGGTACATGGAACTTTCACAGGTATTAACTTTGTTGCATTTTGTTGGTTTAAAAAACTATGCTTCCTTTGTTTCTTAATTCACAATTGCATGCAAGTTTACTTAATGGAGCCATAACAAAAGAAAATTATTTTCAACACTTTTTATTATTTACAGAAATGCTTAACACACAAAAGTAAGGTAGCCACAAAAATTGTACGTTTACAGTCTATTGTTGAGGGATATTTCCCTTGTGAGATTTCCCAATTGCTATAGTAAATTTCCCCCCAGCTGCTGTCATTTTTCTCATTCCCAATCAGTGATCACAGGTCTGTGAAATTTAATATCCATAGTCTTGGGGTGTATTCCAGATTTTTTATGCATTCCACACAAAACCAACAATGTTGATAAGTCATAGGTTATACGGAAATTAGTGTCTGTGACCCTTGGACTGATCGGGTGTCCGATTGGTTTGCAAGCAGGATGGATTATACGTCAGGAACGACATCTGTTCCACGAAATCGATTGCTAGCTATTACATTACAGATAGAAAACCAGATTTGTTTTGCTTCTGAATTCTGTGGGAGTGAGAATGTAAGCTACAATAGGTTTGTCAGCCCCAAGACAAATGGTAGCAAAAAAAGCTTTATTTCAGAGAAGTGGAGGGGTTTTATGCCATTGATCAGTCGGTGGCGCCAGACCTCTTTTTCTGGGGGGGGGGGGGGGGAACGGGGGGGGGGGGGGAACGGGGGGATAAAGTGAAATTCTGGGGGGGCAAAGGATCAAATATTTGGAAAATTTAACCAATTTCGGCCCAAAATCGTATGATTTTTGGCCCAAAATTGGTGAATTTTTGGGCCCAAATTGCTGAATTGTGCCCAAAATCCCCTAATTTTTTCATTCAGCCGGGGGGGGGGGGGGGGGGGGGGGGGGCAAACCTAGGGTGTGCAAAGAAAACATTTTTGGGGGTGGAAATGCCCACCTTGGCCCCTGTGGCGCTTGCCACTGATTTGGTCGACCAGTTTGTGTGATATTGATAAGAGAAGATAGAAGATATCAGTAGTTCCCACAATGCAATGCGTCATAATGGACTTTTTGTTACAAGGTACTACTGATGTGGGAATCTTCGTTAGAGGTGAAACACATGGCTATAAGAACAGTACTGATCACAAACTGGGCATTTTAAGAGTTTCATCCCTAACGATTCACATTACTACCTGTACAAAAATATTTATTGGAAGCATATGATTGTGGGCAGCTACTGATATTTCCTTATTGACTGGCTAAAATTCTCCAAATGGGACATAGACTGTAGAAGTTGATTCCTTTCTCAAAAGACCATACAGAGAGGGGCCTCCAATGTGGGTCTCATTTTCAGCCTTCTGCTTTTTGAATGTCCCCTTTTTTGTGCCAAAGTTTGGTATAAATTACGATCAATGGTTAAAGGGGCATTCATGATCCAAAACATCGTCCCCAACTACCTAAAAAAAGTTGAGATTTTGAGATCATCCGAACCTAGAATTAGTAATCCAGTGTACCTAATCTTACGTGCAAATTCGTCAAATATGTAAGAAATTCGCAATTTTGTATTTTCTGTCAGTAAAACAGAACGGAAACAAAATTACAGCACATGGGCCTATGGGACCGTGGGGGAAACAAACCAACTGCTCATAACACAAAACCGCAGATCGGGATTAAACTAAAATTTTGTAATAATAGGCTTTCTTCAAGGATATTCTAGGGAACAATGAAAAAAACAGCAAGGTCCTGGAATCACGAAATGCACCTTTAAATTTAGACAAATATATCTGCATCTTTTGTTTGAGTCGATTCCCGTTTTGGGTGCAAATTTTAATATAGATGTGGGTCCTTGTTACAGAATTCTTTGCAAACAAAATTGAGCTCTGTACTCCGTACCCCGTACTCTCTACACTCTCCAAATATACAGTGGTGGTGCCAGAGGTAGGAGATGGGAGGGGAAATTTTCCACAGTTGAACCCCCCTCCTTCCCTACCAAAGAAAAGTGATTTTGTGGCAAAAGATAGCCAATTTGGGTCTAAATATCCCCAAAAACTTGATAAAATCAGCAATTTGGGGGCAAAATTGGTATTAAAAAGCTCCATAATTGGATATCCCCCCCCCCCAATTAAAAAAAAAAAAAAAACACAAATTTCATTTACCCCCCTCCCCCGGAGAAACATGAAGTGTGGGCACCCCTATGCAAATATGACGATATGAGGCATGCCCAATCATCAGAGATTGTGGCTAAAACAAGCCAAATAGGGCAAAAAAACCAAGAATATTGTAATTCCCCATTCCCACTGCAATAAGACGTTGATACGTCCCTAGTTATTTAAATCCTTCAATCAACAATTTCAAAAAACACACCTATCCTACAAATTGTCTGAGGGTTATAGTCACCAAATGTGCAATGTGTGGTAATGAGTTGTCACAAAAAACACCCCATTTTAAAGGACTATGATCACGCTGTGTAAAACAGCATTTGCTCATATCCCGTGGGCGCAAGTGCCATTTGAGCAAGGTTGGTTAATGGAACATAGATAATTGGAAAGTCTCTCTTGCCCTGTCCTGGCATGTCCGAGTGGGTGGCTGTCACTTTCTTCTTCTTAAAATGTATCAAGTTGTAGACAGTGTGTTGTAACCAGAGCCATATTGAATAGAGAGTGGGTGATGAAAATGCAGTGTTTTATAAAGCAAATCATGTCAAAGATTCAGCTTACCAGTACCAGATCCAGAGTTTATATATGAGGCGTATGAAAGTCAATGTTAGTTTCCCGTAACCAGCGCCCATTATGATGTCTGCCCGTGTTTGAGCATGCTGAAATCCTAAAAGTTCATTTATTGTATTTTAAAGAACATCATCAAGGTTCTTCGTTTGATTACATCTGTGATGTGATTTTAGTAGGTTTGAAAGGGTCCAGGAAATTGAAATAGAATGGATTTGTGGTTTGTTGTCAAAGTCTACAAGGGACGGGACTAGGAAAGCATTAAAAGATTGGAGTGGTGATGACATCATTAGTGAAAACTATTGTTTTTTCAGAGAGTGGAGGAATAGAAAATTCCAGGTGACTGGTGTGATCTATTCATGACACTGAGCTGATAAATCAATAGTTTCACTAAATGATGTCACTGGTAGTGTATCTTTTTTTGGCCTCCTGGTTTATTGGAAGGAATGTCCCGTAAAGATTTGTAGTAGGTTTATTAATTCCATTCCTGGACCTTTAATCAAAAGAACACTTGCCCAAAATCATTTCTACAAATGTAGGGTGTTTTGCTTAAACACATCTTGTAGGTATTAGATTATGATTGAAGGTTGGTGCAAATGAAAGACTGATACCGCAAAATTATGAATAATGAATAGTTGCCTCATTATGATTGCAAAAAAAATGTTATGGGAAACATACATTGGACTTCATTGGCCTATGGGGAATGCTAGATCTTCTCGTACAGTAACATTTGACCATAGTCGGTGTTCTTTTAAAGATCAGTGATGGTGGCATATTATGATAAGAATGATTGGAGACAGGTTGTGTCGCTCTTTCTTGGGTATCACAAAATAGTGATTAAGTTGTTCTCAGCACAAATTACCGTATTGGATGACTCCTTTTAGGCCACTTAAAAATATAGCACAGCTGTTTGACCTCAGCAAATTGTCTCTTTTATTTTTAGAACAATTTAAGCAATGGCAACACAATTTTTGCCAACTGATATAAGTAGAGACATGCAAGAGTTATTACCTACGCACAAAAACAGAAAAAATCCATTGCGGGAATATGCCCCATAGAAAGAAGTGTAAAACGAGATTTTATTAAAAATCATATTGCCCGACCAAGGAAATTTCATCAAATGTTAACTCAGATGTTAGTTGTGTTGGTTAAATACTCCATATTAGTTGTCAAATTGTGTCGCCGTTGATATTTTTGTTTATTCTGTTTTGTAAAATAAATGAGGACTTTCATCAAACAACTGTGATAGAGATGGGTCGTTGTTCCACAATTTTCTGTTGGAAAAATTCGGACTATATTCTCCCCAATATTGCGGCCAGATTGGATAAATTGCTGAAATTTTTTTTGAAGCCAGTGGTAACAGGTGCGGATCCAGCAATTCTCAATAGGGGGGGCTAGTCACTATTTGCTGCCCACACAATTTGTAAAACTGTCCGGCTCATTGCACTTGCCAGGTAGATGGAATTTTTTTTCATTCTGTTCGAAATTCTGAAGGGGAGTGGATCCTATTTTTTTTTCATCACTAAACAACACGACTATAAGTACATACAGGAAATTATACTCTTCTAGTGCTACAGCGGTGGCCGTGGCGCCCACAAAAACATTTTAAATATGTTCTACAAGGGAGCTCGGCACCCTGCACTATGGCACAAAATGGGGGGGGGGGTGCATTCCGGATGCCCCGTCCTAAAAAAAAACTCTTCCTGGGATGAATTAAATTTAACTGTAGCTAACTATTTGGCAAATAGCTATAGGTATGGCGCACGTCCAGACTCTCATAGAGCAAATTCCCCGATTCAATTGGTAAAGATCGAATACAACCATCAATGGGTAGGCCTACTTGATCAGAGTAATATATTTATCACTGTGCCTCTCATGCATTTGCCTCAATCACCAATACCTGCCCTTTAAATGTTTTTGATGTAACTTGCCCTAGATAAAGACAGCCTCTAAATGTCACTTCAACCTTTGCATTTTTCCTCAATTAAATTCAAATGTTGTTGGACATCATTTGAAAGTCACTTGTAGCTCAGAAGATTACAGCTATTTTCTCCACTCTTGGCTCAATAAATTCAACTCCCATCAACCTCATCGGCTAGCTCCTGCATTGCCATAACAATGCTGCAGGTTCAGCTGTTTGGGAGTTGAAGCCTGTCCAAGTGAATTGAAAACCAATTTGATGGCATTGTGATACACACTGATTTCAAAGTGTATACCTGTATATGCTCCCATACTTCTATGGTCCTTATCATGATTTTTTAACTTGAGTCATCTGTAAGGGGTGTGTTTTTCTCATTTTAACCATTTCCATACCGACTTCAAGATTTTAAGCATGTTTCAGTTAGCAAAAACTACTAGTATCAAATTGCTGGAAGCTTGCTATAGTTTTTCAAGATTATTGTAGTATGACAATTTAATGGCTATTATTGTTTGTCAGTAATTCTGTGGGAGAGTGTGGCCTAAGCGGTTAGGGTAGGGTGGCTTGCCTTGGCGCAAATTTACCATCAATTTCCGGTCGAATCCGGTGGGTTCGTGGCACTAGCTGGGATTTATTCGGGTATATATCAATTCTGGATTTGATCTGATACCAGCTATTGATTAAAATACAGAATACCGCTCTCCCATGTTTACTTGGAATTGGACAAATGGATCATATAAGCATCCCGTCCTTCGGAGGGGGACTTTTAAGCAGTCGGTCCCTGTGTACAGAGAGTCACAAACTGTACATTTACACATGTACAATCGCAAGTCATGTCGACTAAGAGTAGGGTGTAAACCCCTGACTGTGCCCAATCCGCTCCCAGCCTCAAATAGCGGTCCCCATGTAGGAGCGTCCGTATCATGGTTACACTCGGTCCGCCAGATCAAGCACACTAGCTGAATAAATCTGACACCACCAAAGCCATTACCCAATGACTTGTGGATACGACAAACCAAACAAAAATAATCTGAAACAAAACTCTGGCACGTGTGCTTAAACCTGAATTGTGGGACGAGTGACAACAAAATTCTCACTATTTACAATATGTTGTGCCACCAACGTGCAAGCCTTGAAGGGGTGAAATGTTTTCTCTTGGATTCATCATGGGAAAAAGTCAACTCCCAGCCGCGCTAATGCAAATATCCGCGCGTATGTAAATATTGTACAGGCACATGTCACTGTTTGTTTAATGTGTCAACATGACGGCGTTTTGTGCGCTAACGCACATCAAAACGATATATTTTATAACTAAACCCTTTTTGTTTCTATCACACTGAGTTCGTTGAGCCATTTAAACATAATATCTCACTACTTGCATGTTATCCAGTGGTGATTCGAATGGCGATCCTACAAAAATGCAATTGGCAAGGGAATTGCTGGTGGCGCACTCTATTGTGAATTGCGATAGACTAGTACGCAATTCAACAGATGTGTGTGCCTTTTTGTTTTCAGAAATTATAATGGTGGTTATAGGCTTTATATCGTAATTGTGCTTGGTATTAAGCCTAATAATATTTGTTTGGTGTTTTACTGACGGTGATTATGACCGACCCTTTCTCATTTTCCCACAATGCATTGCAAGTGAGCAAATGACTTCACACCAGGGGCCAATGCCAATATATCGGCATGTCACATGTTCAAAGAAAGACATGTAATACGTTCACCTTCGCCAGAAGTATGTACTGCATCATGGGGAATTGAAAAGGGGTGAATTGGGTAGGAGCTGTTTTTTCTACTGATTAAAAAACACTAAAATTTTGCAATATCAGGTGCATTTCCTCATTTGTCAAAAAGCATCCAAACCTCCAAAATTGTGGTGCTTTCACTGATCCTGATTCTCTTCCAGTGCCATGAAATAATCCTTTCTTAGGCCTGATTTTTGTCTTGTGATATTATCAATAGTTAAAAAGATCTTATTATAAGTTTAACCCATATCTAACTCTTGTCTTATTTTTGTGTTTTCTTTTCCATGTGGCCCCCTTGATGTCTGGTTGATCATGTACACACATCAGGTAAGAGTACTTTGCTAAATAATGTCTCGGTGTATTCCGATGTCAATGACTTGTTGATGTAGGCAAGGGGGAAGGTTTATTAGTCTACTGTCTATAAAATGACATTATTTTCATTTTCAAGAGGCACTTGTGTATTCTCTGCTTGTGAACTTGAACTTTGAACTCTTGGTATTTACCCAGTACTAGGGGAAACATGTCAGTAAAATCAGTTTGTACAAGGAAGGCAGGCTCCATTCTCAAATTATATCAATTTTCCCCCTTGTTATTCTTTTTAATACCTTTCGTAAAAAAAGTACTATTTTAAAAATTGAAGGGGGGGGGGGGTTCGTTGATCCTAGCGGGATCTTTGTTGAAACTTTGCCTCTGATGAAGATCTACAAAGATCAAAATGTCAGGCCCTCCCATTTAAAATTGCATTTCTCTACACAGGCTATTTTTGTGTTGTGGGTATTCCAATAAGCAGTTTGTAAAAGGTGTTCTGATTTTTGTCAATCGTGTTCTCTACTTGATATGGGAGCATGACACCTGTATATACAGACTATCAATTACCATGGGAAACAAACTTGCGGTTTTGATGCAAGATGTGATAGTACATAGAGCAACGTCCTATTCACTACTGTGCATATTGATGGTTAATCATTAAATGGCAGCTTTTTGTCATCTTGGGAAAGAAATGGATTTGAAAGCTGAAATTCAGGAAGACAATGAGGAAAATACATCTTTTCATCTGAAAGCAAAATGAATACTACTTCACGTTAAAACAGGGGTCCTAAAGACGATTGAAACAAGCACTTTTAACTGTATTTTATAACTTTGTGCATGGGCGATCTGAAAGACTGTATGTTAATATATTCATCTCGGTTTGATTTCTGACCCCTGTCCTGGATACCCCAAGAACCACAGGAACCTTATCTCTATGGGGATGACTCGCACCTTTTAATTTGATGAAGATTACAAAATTAATGCTTAATTCAATGAAGCAAATCAGCTTCTTTCGATTAAGGGAATAGTTGTTTCGTTGAAAAGATTCAGTAGTGTGTACACACGCTTCATTGAATTAAGAGGTGATGTGCATTAGCTGATATCCCAGGGCTATATTTTACGATAATCAAACATATTTCATTCTTTGGTAGTTTTCTAGTAGTGTAGTTTCTAGCAGTTTGTGGACAGCCCATCTAGCAAGCCCAAAGGCTGTGACCTTGATAGGAAAGCATGGGTCAACCTCAACAGACTCAAAACTGGCGTTGGTCGTACAAAGAACTTCCTTCACAAGATCGGAGTAGAACCTTCACCAAACTGCGATTGTGGAGAGCCACAAACCATTAGCCACATCATAGATGACTGTGAGGTCTACAAGTCCCCAAGAGGAATTCCAGGCCTGATCAACCTGGATGATGAAACTATCAGCTGGTTAAAGACGGATCTTCCACTGTGATTTTGGACTTGCACGAACGAACGAACGAGTAGTGTAGTCGTATCTTAATTAAGTGTAGTGTGTACAGAGGCTTTATTAACTAATCAAGATGAACTAATCTTTACTTTGCAGTGTGTATGGTGTGTACAATTTGGAAATTAAAACCCTATTCATGACCCCGCACAGTTTTTGGTGTAGAAAAAATGTTAATACTTATGAAATTTCATACTATCTTGAAGTGGTTGTGGGTCAAAGGTGCTGAAGATTCTAAGTACTGGTATGCATATAGTGCAGTAAAAGTGTGCTGTAATGTTATATAAGAAAAGACAAAGATTCTAAGTTTTAATATCAAAATTCAAATCAGGAAGTTTTCCAGTTTGATCAATTACAGGTAAAATGGTAAATCTCACAAACAATATACGCGAACATGCAATTTTTTACTGTGTGTGAGACATCATTATAAGCCAGTATACTGATGAGCATGTGTAAATAGGGAATTGCACGGCACACCGCAAGTGAAACACAACACATTTCCCCTAATCCAGGCCTCTATTTAATAATGATCAAGATGTAGTCAGCAATCAGACTAAAAGAGCTGTGAAAAGCTCTTGGAATCTAGAACAAGGTGATATGGCAGCCTCCCTAGCCTTCCCTTGTTAGCAGCAGTAGCCTACTTAACAAAAATTCCTTTGACAGAGAGTAGATTCCACCAATTAACTAATTGGTCTATTTGTCTCTGTGAGTATCATCATCCTTTGTCTTCTGTTATCTCAGTGAAATTAATACCATGTGATAAGCAGGGCCAAGTGTTTCATCTTGAGAAGTGCCTTATTTGGACATCTGATATTTTGTGGACATAAGTGGGTCTTAATGGGCGGCTTTGTGATACACTAAGGGTTGAGGAATGAGAGTGATTTGAAACAGGTTAGGGGACCAATGCTGCTAAGTGATGTGCTGTATATTAAGATTGATGGGTTACATGCCTCACTCTTCTAGTTTCAATTTCCCAGCAAAGGCACTATACAATGCTGTGGGGTGATATACTAGTATTAAGGCATGCATGTTAGTAGTGTGCTGAGAAATTAATGTTTATGTAGAACTACGTTGTATAGAACCTAGCCCTAGAACTAGGACTCGCTTATTTATTTATTTAATCTTTCTTTACCCAGGGTAACAACTTCAGTATCTAGTACTGATCTCCAAGAAGGCCCTGCACAAACATTTACAATACATGTACATTTAAAATAATAAAAACAAATTAGCAAATTAAAAAAATATGTATAAACAGACAGCATAGATGTGTAGGTTATTACAACTCTCACAACCCACTCGTATGCTTACACCCACGCTTTGTTCACTTAATGAACACATACATGCGTGCACGCACAAACACACACACACACACATCACACACACACACACAATGTAAACACATACCATACACACACCTGCACATACACCACAGACACACAAGCAAATTCACACACATGTACATGTACAATACAATGTACTGCTTATTCAGGTAAAAGTATCAACTCGCACATAGATGGTATATTATATGGACTTAGACTTACAAAATCATAATAGCTCTCACATAAAAGTGGATTGAAATATCAGTGCGAAATTTTACAGATGGGATTTTTGGGTCAAGGTCATTAAATCAAGATAAAAACTTTATACAATTCCCCTTTAAAGAGACATGAGATTTCCAGAAAGTGCACTCCCATTTTTTGTGTCAAAACCAGGATTTTTGCATATTTAGAATACTTACCAATATGAAGTGAATAAGCCGGAAATGCCGTCTTATAAAAGATAATTTAGTATTTTCTGTCAACACGACCAAAAATCAAAGGGTGCTGCTCTATGGAGGCCTATAAACCTTCGAAATATTTTTATTAGGTGTCCTACAAAACCTATCAAGTGGAAACTTTGTCACTTTTAAAAGGGGGGACCCAATTTAAGTCTAAAAATTGTTCATCTTGATAGAATGGCCATCACCCCAAAACCCCATCTGTAAAGCTTTGCGCTGATATTTCAACTCGTTTTTAAGTGAGAGCTAAAAACGTGATTTTGTAATGAAATGAATACTGCTCAACCAAAGTGGGACATATTTTCGCTCATAACATCCAAACAAACATCCTTTAGTCCTAAGATTTCACAGGGTAAATGAAAAAAATAGAAGCTTTCTTCTGATACCAAAATTTTGACTACTTCCGGAAAATCTGGGGTCCCTGATTAGCGATCGAACCATGGGCCTTTAATTGAGTAAGTGAAAAAGAACGCACACATACACACACACAAATAAATGCAAACAAATGAAACTCATGGGTGACAGAGACCTGGAATTTAAAGAGCCACAAATAGGCCCTATTTTATGGTTAATACGATCACATGAGCATTAAAAACATTAATCATCAGTGAAATATTTCATCATTATTTACGTAGCACAGATAATCTACTGGAGCCCCATAGGGAAATAGTACAAAAAAGTAAAACAAAAGTCATGAAAGGGGGAGGGAAAAAGTACAAAGACATGACGAGAATTAAGCCCATGTGTCTGGGGTCTTTTTATTTAATCTTTAAGATGGGTCAGCATGATAGAGGGAACACCCTAGGGAAGAGTATGTCATATCTCTTCCATTTTTTTCCTGCATGCACATGGAATAATATTATGTGCCTCCAGCAGAACAGCAGTGGAGTTCTTTTGTTGATGTAGATCTCTCTGACTGATGGGTCAGAATCGGGATGATGAACTCTAGGTGGTGGCACTTGAATGACCTACAGAAATATTGTGATGATGTGAGTCTAAGGGATTGTGCAGGGAAAAAATGAGATATTCATTTGGGGGTTGATAGTTGGCTGTGGTTAGAATTGATAGGAGGATGCAATAATTTTACAAGCTTTTTGTTCTCTTTCGGAAAATGACGGTAAATTCTTAAAGAAACAAATTTAAGTTTTGGAAATATTTTCAAAGTGGCCATCATATTTTTCCAAACCAAACCTTAAAGGTGCAACGAGAGATTTTGAGGCACCCAAATATTATGTCATAATAGTAATTTCATATAGATTAGACACTCAATAGATTTCGTACCTTATATTTGGCTACAGAATTGTCTTAAAAGAGAGAGAAAAGGGGCGATTTTGATTTGCTTATATTTCAATATAAAACATGGGCTGAATTTTGTATTTGCTCCTATACGAAATTAGAAGTTTCACAATTTTGGTACCAAAGAAACATTTCTCTGCTTAATCCTTTCAGATGGGGATATTTTTGATGGAAAGCTTTACATTAGTGCAAAAATCAGAATTTTCGTATTTTTTCGGGACACCTGTTATGTGAAATCTCTTGTTGCACCTTTAATCCAAATCTTGATTTTTTTTGGCATTATTGTATTGAAAAATATTGTAGTAAAGTTAACTTTCAATTTCAGGGATTTAGAAGTAAATCATGTAGGATTGTTGTAGTTAGTGACCAATCAAAATAGATTTAAACTTAAATCCTATTTGCCTTAGATTCAACAACTCACCGTATCTCCTTGTACAGGAGCGTACCGTTGTTGATTCATTATCAACGCACAGTTGATATGCAAATTAGTGTGTCACGTCCGGTGCAGTGTTCACAGAAGTGCATTTACGCGGTACGCTTAAGTCGACGCGCTGTTCATCATATTTAAATCTCTGAGTAGGCGCTAGGACACCAGGTGCAAACTGCAAAGCAACAAACAAATCAAAACTATCATTTTGCTTTAGATTTTGCTAAAATATTACTAAGAAAGATTTTGTTGAACTGGGAACATTTTAGTGTTATAAGTGAGAATACTTATGTTCCTCTACACATGATATTAATAAGTTTGCATCAAGATTTTTGTTGTTGAAAGAGAAAGCCACCCTCGCAAGATAAAAATATGCGGACGCATGGATTCTTCGTTGTTGATTTGTGATGAACCACTCTGTAACATGTTTGAATCCCTAATTCAATCATATTAGATTTGAAATTAAATCTATTATGATTTAATGTTAATGCAGTAGAGATTAATTTTAAATTCTAACATTGATTGGTCACTAATTACAATCCTAATGATTAACTTTTAAATCTCTGAAATTTAGAGTGTAAGTGGTGAAGCTGAGAACAACAAAGTTTTTAAAAGTGGGTGATTTTTGTGCATAAATGATATCAATTATGATGACATCATTAAAAATTTACAGTTTTAAGGTGACTTTAACAAGCTTTATTTTCCATTTTCACAAAGAACGGTAATATTATTTGTTGATTTGAAACAGTAAGGGGGGATGACTGATTGTAGCCAGTGTAGTGAGATATTTCAAAATTTTAATGACAGTAGCAAAGGACAGGGCAGGTGGAAAAATCCATCTCAGTGAAGCATAACCATCAGATACTCCTCATGTCCTGCAAATGCAATGGTCAAGAAGAAATCTAAGCAATGGGGCAAAGTACTCCCATCTGTTTTAATGTTGTGTGCCATGCTGGACCTGTGCCCCGATTTTTCCCCAATATCTATCTAAATGTTTATTGGACAAATTGCGTAGCAAAATTCGTCTTATGAAATGGCAATGTCTGTCTTTCTGGATGTGTGGATGGATGCTTGGATGTCTGTGTGTTCACGCTGTACAAAGAGATCAACATTTGGCCATGTATCTTTTTCTAGATGAGCTATGATAGCCAAACCTAGGAATATTCTAATTAGGGGTTGTTCACCCATCCCCTTGCTATACCACATGGTTATTGACCAAGCATACAGTAGTAAATACATCAAGTACTGAAAAACGATTCCATTTTGCATCAAGAAATGTCGCAAATAGGCAAGAACAAAACACTAGGCTAATGGAAGTGGATATTGAATTTCCTGTTAAGATGTTTAAATATGCATGCAGTAACCATTCATTATTTGATGTTTCGTTATCGTTAACCCCAGAAGGTGTTTTGAACCAATCCCACAATGCATTGCAATGTACCTGTGCTGTACTGTACTAAACACATGTCAGTACTTAGGACCTTGCGGAAAACAAGGACTTTGCGGAATTCAGTGAAGCAGCCAGACGTTGTACCCATCTCTGGCTGGATCATATTTGAGAACCACAGTGTTTGGACACGATAAGAAGAAGAGTACTTAGGGATAAAATATTTGGATGATAAAAACAAACTCAAACTAAATCCAGACAAGACAGAGTTTTTTATTATTTCATCTACAAACAACCAACATCGTTTGGCTGGTATCAATCTTCCCCTTGGTGAGTTTATCATCCCAACATCTTCCAGTATCTGTAATCTGGGGTGTTGTCTTTGACTCCAATATGGAATCTTTCAGAACTGCACCAACCATAAGCCGTTCCATAAACTGGCAAATTGCAAATATCTACCCGATCAATTAGGTTCATAGACTGTGGTACCTGTGCTACATCATTCGGTCACTAACCTGTATCGTTGGATTATTTGCAACCTTCTAATTTAATGGCGTTCCGTTTCAAAAAAGTCACTCACTCGTTTACAAATACTGCAAAAAATGTGCTTCGGTTGATATACCAAAAGCCCAGATCCTGTCATATCACTCCGTTAATTGTAATGACTGACACTGGTTGCATTGAGGATCGTATACGAGTTAGACCTTCTCATGTATAATAAGGCACTGAATGGGCTTTGACCCCGTTACATGATCAATGTCTAGTGTGAATAAGGGGGGTCTGGGCCCCCGCCTGGCGCAGTTCCACCTCTGGTCATGGGTTTAATCTCACGTTCCTAGGACGCGCATATGTGCTGGGGATCAGGGCCGTTCATCGGGGCTGGTCCAACTTAGGATAGCCTCCCATTAATATCCGTAGCACTCCAACAGTTGACAAATTCAAATCTTTGCTCAAAACCTATTTGTTTCATAATTGTTTGATTCTTATGTTGCTTTCTTTTATCTTGCAATCCTTCTCTCTTTTGTTATGCGCTTTGTATCCTGTGGAAAAGGCGCTTTATAATGTTTGTTATTATTGTTATTATTATTATTATAAAAGTGTTCAAGAATTTTAAGGAAACAAACATTTCCATGATCATTGATAAAATTCCTTAAGTGCTAGGGCTTTGTGGGCTAAAATGAGTGGTAAAAGTCAGGGTTTTTATGTGTTACTAATAGGATTTTTGTGGATCACCTACCTTCTTGAGGTGAAATCACATTTTCTATTTATAACACTAATATAGTCGAACGCAAACTCAAAAGCCGTAACCATCTTTCCCGCAGTGCATACTTATTTCCATAGCGTGGGTACCAATTTAGTTCATATATTCCAATTCCAATGCCATGCTTCCCTAGCGTGGTGTACCAATTTATCCATATATTCACGCATTTGCATAAAACGAGTGTACCGTTTTCCAGGCCAACAGGTTACGGCGGGTGCGAGTGCGTGATTCGAATGATGACCGTAATGAAAACACGGTTACGGTGGCCGCCTATTCTTCAACACGGTTGGTCCGGCACTCATTTTCTATATCTATGGGTGAAATTTACCAAAAACTGTGCATTATGAGATGTGACTCAATACCCCCTTGTTAACCCCATGAGTACTATCTCATGAGAACTTCTGGCTCATGGTCACAGTGGGAACTTACATGATTTTTTGGCTAATCAGCAAACATGGTTTAGAATGGTGGTAGGCTGAAGAAGGACTAGAGCTTAAATATTTGAAAGCTTGACATTTAAATGGCTATTGAAATGAATATATGAGGATAATTACCAATCAGAAATGTTGTATGAAAAAGGAAAGGGGCAGGTATAGTACTCAGTGGTGTAGGTTGGTGACATCGGTGTTGGGAGAGTGTATTTCATTTCATTATAAAAGGTGTGAAACATATGTTAAGCGCGGTAACAGTTTCAGGACATGTAAACACTTGCAAATTCACCGGCCTAAAACAACACATTTAACCAAACACGGAGAGAAAACTTGAATCTTCATTATGACCGGTAATCTTTCTGTGTGTCCCCTGGACCTCTAACAATTACTAAGCTTTGGACCTTTTGTGGAGAATATCTTATTGTTGCAATTATTTCTCCTTTGAAAAGAGTGTCCAAAAAAACACCTTTACCCAACAAGTGCCTGTCCCCAATTTCAGGTCTTTAAGGTGGGTTCCCATAGCGGCCTACAAATACCCAGGACCATGGGACCGCAGGTCCCAGAAAACATAACAACTGCAGAAAATTTTCAAAGTAAGGAAAATAAACAAAACACACTAAATTTATCAAAAGGTTCAAATCCAAGCCCAGATTGCACCAGAGTGTTAAAATCTGGGCCAGCTGTAATGACTTTGTGCTAACTGTGCTTGTGATGTGCACTTCATGCACATTTTGACCATAAAATTTTCCCACTTTCCCTTTTGAAGGTCCCATGCAGACCGAATTTTTTTGTAGGCCTGGTCCATAGCTGGCTCAAGAGTGATTAAATAGTAATGAAAAATAGATATGGGCATTTTTTCCCCACAACCATGATTTTAAAAACAATTTGTGGGAAAACAATCCCGTATCTTGAGTTATGAACATTTTTACAACACCCGCAGCAGGGAAATCATGTAAAAGTTCATCAGCTTTCATAATCTGCAAATAAAATGAAAATAGGATGTAGGTTTGGACATAAAAACACTGACATTTTGGATTTTACATATTGGATATGCTAAAAACCATCATGGATCATGCAATTGTTAGACAACAACACAAATAAATGGTTTCATTTTTTTACTAACCAGCTATTGACAAGAGGATTTTTCATTCCAATTTTAATCACTCTTGAGTCATATGGGACCCAACTTTAATAAAACTTGCAATGCATGTATATAGTTTTTCTTATTCAATTTTGACAAATTATCACACTCTAAAACTGATAGAACACGCATAGATATACTCTGTAATGCAATTCAGAATACCTCAAACCTGACCTCACATTTTGTTTTTGTATTCTATGACTTGTGGAAAAAGTCACATTAGAGAGATAAAGTATCTGTGAAATTTGGAGAAGAAAGACATGTTCTTATCAACTCTGCAAATCATTTAAAAGCTCTTAAAACTTCATTCAAAAGGTTGGGTAGCTTTGTTGCATAAACTGCCATAGGGGCTATATAAATTGGGGGTTCCAAAAGATTTACCATCTTGTGTCCAGAACAGCTCCATCTGATGATGGAATTTGAGGCTCTACAATTTTATTTTTTCTTCTTATAAAATTCCAATTTTTCTGTTTCAAAAGTAAACTAGTGTGTTCTACACCTGCAGTGGCAATCTGTGATCATGTGGTGATTGATTGTAAGTCATTGAAGCCAGATGGCAGGTCTTGTGTTTTCTGAATAGCACCGAATTGTAACACATTTGAGCTTCAGCAGCCAAAAAGATTAAACATTCTAATTGGGTCACAGGGAGTCAGTGCTTTCGGCTTAATTTGGAAACAAAATCTGGCCAATTTCTAATGGATGGATAAGAACTACTATTAATTGTATGTTTCCAGTAGCAACACTTATTTTTCTTACGTGTCGGGTCGTTAAAACTTATTTGTTCACTGGGGTAGTAGTGTGCTCAGCTTGAGGGAAAAGGTATACGTACTTGGGGAAGATCGAAAATGTGATTCTAGATTTCTATTCAATGTTAGGTTTTCCCCTTTGTCTGTTGGATTTGTGATGTGTTTTGCATGATTATTTTAAATAAAGGTCACACACTAAGGCCATTTTAATGTTTGGAAGGCACATGGAAAGAAAGACCAATTTCTCACTTAGACCCAGGCTTAGGCGTGTTACCAAACAAATTAGAGTTATCACAATATTGCCAGTGAATTTAACAAGGTTTGCTGTGACAAAGCAAATGCGTTATAAACCTTGTTGGGCTGCAAAGTTGCTATTGTCGCTCTATTTCCCATCCCCCAGGCTTGAACGATTAACATCTTGTTCGTAGTCGAAAATCAAAACTAGTCACTGTACATTCCATTCAGGAGTCAGGGTCGAGTTGGTGTGTGAGGTTTCAAAGATGAGTGAGCGTGGTTGGGTGGTAATTTGGGTGTTAAAATGGTGACATGAGAGGCAGGTAATGCGGGCATATCCGATTAAGTGCTTGCTGTTGTGTATAGAAAGGTATGTGTGTTATTGAATGAGACATTCCATTCAAAGATACTGCGATTAATTCATACAAAAATTGGAGTTTAAAGCTTAATCCTGTTCGGAGGTGAATTGTTTTTGAGTTTGTGCCAAACTTTTCTCACCTTTGTGTTCATTGCTTGCAATGTTTGTTAGTTATGTTTATAGGGTTGGTACATTTTGGGACCCCACTTTTCTGCTCCCAGGTTGAATTAGCGCTTGACGGAATAAATACAGTATCCCCTGCATTTATTCCATTCAAGGCTGCTGAATTCAACTGGGAGCAGACAAAAGTGGGGTCACAAGAATGTACCAACCCATGGTTTATAGACCCAAGCAATTATGTAGTATCCTTGTGATATAAATATTATTTTAAAGAAAACATACTTCTCTGGGTGGATAGGCTTATTTGCACAAGTACATTACTTTTCACACCTACTCTCTATCATGGGCTTTATTTCCAATTCAGAGAATAAAACACATAAAACCATCAAGTACTTCTACACATTCTGTCAGCAGAGGAGCGGGGTCCAACTTGTGTAAAAACACTATTACACTTCTAAATGTAAAAAGAGGAAAAAAAACAGTGAGATCTTAATTCACTCGAAAAAGAGTGTAAAACCACTCAAAAATAGTTGCATGTGTTGGTTATCCACTCCAAAAGAGAGAAATCACTGAACTTTCACTCCAAAAAGCGTGAGAGTGAACAACCACTCTAAAATGTGTTCTCCTTCATTTAACTCTTTAAAGAGTGGGACCTTCACTCGTTTGAAGTGATCACTCCGTTTTGAGTGCAGATAGTTCACTATTTTACGCGTTCTACTAAATATTCACGCAAAAAGGAGTTCAAACTCCTTAGCCTAAGATTTCACAGGGTAAAGTTTCCCCCACACCTCTATCCCCATCCACATCCCTCTTTCAATCCCCTTTCCTTTTTACGCTCCAACAACTTCATACTCTGCTAAAAAATAGTAGCTTTCTGGTGATACCAAATTTCGACGTACTTCCGGTAAATCCGGAGTCCCTGGGGACGAGACTATTAGTGATTGGACCATGGACCTTTAATCAAGTAAGGTTAGCACATTAGCCTATTAGGGTAATAATAAGGTGCATATCTGTCTCTTAATGGTGGAGAATGAAGAAATTGACATAATTTCTAGCATATGTGTCATTTAGGTTGATATGATGATGGTACCCTAACCCTAACCTGATTATAGATTGATTAAATGGAACACCCCAATCTCCAATTACTTTACAATCCAAATAAAGGAATAAAAGTTTCTATTCAAAGAAAAGAGAAGCTACTTGCTTCTTTAACCTGAGCAATTGTTATAGAACCATTATTGAAAGATGTAGTTATCTTACGAAGGAAAAGTGATTATCCTTTTTCAGATTTGTAGGTATTTCTGTACAAATCTTCACTGATGTGGCGGTCGTATTGTGTAGGTAATAGATGATGATATCAAAATAATGAATTGAGTAATGAAAAGGCCTTGTGGCTATTTATACGGTTATTCGGCACATGGTGTGACAAGATTGCAACTAATGAGTAAAGTATGAAATCGCTAAGGGGCGTTTCTGTAACCATCTGACACACTTTTTTTCTGACACCACTTATGAATTCGGAACCTTAAAAGAATATTGATTCAATATAAGATCCGAATTCATATGTGTGTCGGAAAAAAGTGTGTGTCAGATGGGTCAGGTTTCAGGAAACTCCCCTGGATATAGCCCCTTTTACTGATGTTTTTCATATGCGGGCCGAAGATTAATCCTGAATTGACCAAACCCTCAATGCAGTGGTACTCAGTTCTTAATTGTGTGTACAAAGCCATCTATTGTTTACCCTTCTCAGCTGTTACTTATATGCCTGTTGAGTTCAAGGGTCTCATATTTCCATACATGGCCATGGACAGTGATATCTACTACTTGCACCACTAGTGATAGTGACATTCCCTGCTTGCACTATATGAGACTACAAGGTTTCCTAACCTAAAGGTAGCTATGTAACATTTTTTTCTATGTGGTTGGGTCAATTGCACAATTTTTGCCTTGAACAAATAAACTGTAGATGACTTCGATAGCCATTTTATATCCAAAATAATACTTCCAATGTGATAATATACATGTGGTTACAGATTACTTGTTGTATCTATCTTTTAACACTGATAGCAATGGAACTGTTATTTCATTAAGCAACTAATATTTCATGTGTGTAAACAAGCACAACTTTTTACAGCAATGTTATGAAGTTATTGACTACACAAAGTGATTTTGGGCCTTGCACTAGATAAGAATTTCCCTTTAAAGGGAATTATGGTAAACTGAAGCTTGGTGTTCCATGGAATGTGATTTCTACTTCAAAATAATACCAGATGGATCAGAAAAAGTAACATGAAACTGATGCTTTGTTTCACAATACAGGTTGATCATTATGATTGATGCCTGCATAGTTTTAATTAAAATATAGTGTTACAAACTCCATTTGTTGTTCATTTCACAAATTGGTGCACTAAAATGCAGAAGATTGTCCTTTTTAAGGACTAGTATTGTTCTCAATGATCATTCAAAATCTAGGTGTCTTTCCATAGCAAGAAGGATGGCAAGCAATAGAAATTAAACAAGGAACCATTTATCACCCAGTCTTTTTCATACAATCCGTACAAACTTTTCATGAAGCTCTCTATACTCTAGACACCAGATTCGCATCATGGAACTTCAAAACAAGATCTATAGTGGCGTGGGTGGACTGGGGTCCACAACGCATATTTCATGCTGTTAATGTACAGTATCGCTGTAAGTGCACACAGTTGCAACACATATGGAAGTGCGATTTACAGAGACCACGGCCACATTTGAAAAAATAGTGCGCCCTCAAGATTTTCAAAATCGATATTTTTGCATGGTTGTAAAAAGCTTTTATATACCAAAAGCCCTCACCCGAATGATTAAGACAAATCAGCTTCCTAGGGTAAAAGGAACGATTTTGTATTTAACGTCGCCGGCGACGCGAAATTCAGCAGACGACGAAAATGCGTTAACACAAGAAACATGCACGCCGTATGAATATTTCCCAAGCTATGCACACTGTTTGACGGTCTATAACATTGTGGTTGAATATCAATGCGTACGAGTCAAAAATATCATGGAATATACACATTTGTTGATTACGTTATGGAAACTTAAAGTTCGCCTACAAATTCCCTGGATATCATTTTCCTCATATCAATGTCCCATCTGTTTTGGGGTATGTCTTTTATGTGTAAAATATATCTCTGTTCTTCCAATGGCCTGACTATCACTTGAGAGGCAAATGGAAGAAATTTCATATTTTGTGAAAATGTGCCAGTTGACGCTTTTAGCGTTGCATTGCGAGATGTGGTAGAATCGGCACTAAAGGGCATGTGCATTGCTTTCCGAAACTTATATGCTGCCTGTGCAGTAATAATGATACAACTGTTCATTTGTGTAGAGCTGATGCGGGCCATGAAAGTAAGGCCCCCATGTCAATGGCGAAGATGCATAAAGTAGGCTGAAATTATCGAGTCCGCAAAAATATCCTTAAGTTGCAAGCTTTCTAAAGTTTGCGAGATCTGCCATTCGGCAACTTCAGGGAACTTTCCATTTTTGACTTGCCTGACTTTACACAATTTCCCCAGTGACATGGGCCTAAAAGTACTAGGCTATATAGATCGTTTAGAAAGACCACCGATATCAAGAACACTTGTACCCAGAAGGCCCACTTTTGGTTGATTCCAACAAAAAAATGACTCAACTTTAAATTTCCAACAAGGCCTACACCCCCCCCCCAATTTCCGAAGAAGACGGCTGGCTTTTTGGCCACAAATTTTTCAATGAAACATGTCAAGTTTTGACAATGATGGGGACAGGCCACAATCTGCTGCCCACAAAACCACATTAAAATATGTTTGTAATAGAGTGGTCTATGGAATTAATACTGTAATGTGAAATTTGTTGATTAAAACATAGACTGAAGTTCACATTAAAGCTGAATTGGAGATTTCGAAATATAATTGTTTTGTAGTAATTAAAAATAGTCAATAGAAACTAAAGATAGTCACCCCAAATGCTTAATTCCAAGTTAGAGATGAATCGGAATTCTCGTTTTCCATAGAGTAAAGCAGTTATGTATGGGTAACAGTGCCATAGGATACCGTGTTATAACAAAAAATCCGGATTCGGGAATTTTATCAAACAAAGTTGTGATTTTCTATTATTAAAGGACTTCGATTTGAGCTTAGTTAATTCACACAGTGACTAGTTTATGGACAAGCAATATGATATGCCCAAAACATGATTTGTGTGAAAATTTGAGGCGCCCTCCTCAGGAAATTCTTGAATCGGCCTTTAATAGCCCTTTTCACCATGAAATCGGGAAATGTTGGAGAAAATACAATGTACGCGATCATCCTTACACGCTCGCATACAATTCCCAAGCACTTGCCAGTGATGCACTACGCAAGGAGAAATACGCGTCAGGCTCGCCCAACAGTGGTGTGTGATTACCCGGTTAGGATGCTTCCTCAGTGGTCATCATGTTCATAAACTTTGTTTTGAAAAGGTCATTTTGTAACAACGCATTGTTAAAAGCTTGCATTTAAAAAGACAAATAACACATGCATTCTTGAAGTCATAATATTCAATAATTTCAAGATCATTTCTCACAATAAAGTAATGCCCCAAAGTTCGGCAATTTACAGCCTTCCCCTGTAGTGGTAAAGCTAGGCCTAACAATGTATTTTCCACAGGTGAGTGGCCCCTCCTAGGGAACTGGCCTTTTGACAGTGGGAACCCAACAGTATGACCCTGGATTGTGTCTTCAATGTCCAAAGTTGCTAGTTTTTAACAGTTCTGTAAGTTAGACAACAGAGGGCAGTATATATGAAAAGTTATGTGATGAGATGATAATCACTGTTGGACTGCAATCTCTGAGCTTTGCATCAAGTGGTATGTGGGGCCAGTCTCCCGTTAAAGTGTTTTCAAGTTTGGTCTCCAAAAATGACGAATATCACATTAAGGAATCCCTTCCTGAAAATCATTGAAAATCGTAAACTTTAATATTCTCAGAATACGGAACAATGCATGGGTGAATCTTAAAAATATATCCGATTTTTTAGTATAATTGCCTAACGTTAACACTTTCGTAACGTATCTGTCGTAACGTATCTGTCGGGCCTTTTTTCTGAGTCCGTGCTGTTTCTTGATGAGTATGGCGTCACACCGGCTTAGTCTCTATACGTTATCATGTATTACCTTCATACTAAAGCATGGTTTGGTATTGACTTTAAGTATCACGCCGTATTGCAAGAGCGTAGCAGGTGGGATGTAACGTATCTGTCGCGGTAATAAACGTAACAGTATGGATTTCTTTCATACAGGGCTTGGAATTGTTACGTTGAAACCTGATTTTTATGCAAACATGTAAAATATAAATTGACCCTTTCTCGATTTCCTCACATAGTGGAACATAGGTATTCATTTATTTGTTAAGCAAATTTTGTATCCATTCGAATTATCGTAAACGTATCTGTCTGCAATACTGGCGACATGCTCTCAGAGAACTCTGCGAAACTTTAATAAACTCCACTATTATCAATGTTTTAAAACTTAACATTAGTGCATAATAGAGGCTGAGAAAAATGCATTGCAAATCTGTGATATGCGCTCCTGGTGTAACCGAGCAGGACACATTAAAGAACAGGTTTTGGCTGGCGACATGGCGAAAGCAAGAATTATGCATCTTTGAAAAGGTAGCCTTATTCTTGATACTTTCTCATCCGGTTACAGCTTCTAGTCCGGATCATTTTGAAAACATAACTCCTAAGTATAATTTATATTCATAACTTCATCTTAAAGCCAAAAAACAAGCTTTAAACTGTTCCTGAATGTGAGCGACACTAAAAACGACTTTTTGAACACTGATCGGAGAATGGACCATGTAATCTCATAATTTGAAGATCAGAAAGTTTGGCCGTGGAACTGCATACGGTTCTCCGTTTCTTGCTCGTTTTTCATTTCTCCCGGAGGAAGGGAACGGGGTAGACGGGATGATCTAAAGAAGATTGGGCTATATTGGTGGATTCGAGACCCCGGGTCCCCTGGTGCCCCGTCCCATCCCTGGGACCGTACAGTGACTTGCCACGACAATCGGTCCCATTTCCATTCTTTCCAGCCTTCTGTATCTCAACTGTACGCCCTTTTTTCATGCCAATTTTGGTATAGCATGATTCATTTTTTTTTCAAAATTTTAAGTCAAAAAATTAGTCAAATTTTCTGAATCGGAAACCAAAATTTTTTCCTAAAAATTGTTTGGAAAATTAGTCAAATTTCCTCAATCTGAAGGCCAAAATGGGCCAAATTTTGCTTGAATAGTCAAAATTGTGCTGTGAAAATGGCAATTTGGATTAAATTTGGCCCAAAATTTGCATCTATGTCTCTGGTAATAGCTCGTGTGGTCCCCCTTTTTGGCCAAAAATGGTATCGCTATGGGTCCTACTTCCAGAGTTCTGGAGGCACGTCCCTACCCAAACCAAACTTTAGTGCCCATTGACCAGGGATGGGCACCACGAAGGTGTCCCTGGCCCGGCCAGCAATTTTCGTACCCATACGGCGTTTTGTTCGATGATTCTTCTCGCATCTTTTTTTTTGACCTAATGCATTTTCTAGCTTCAGCTTAGTGGTTTTATTGAGTCTTGGCATGATAGGGTCGGCAAAAGTTTAGAATGCATATAAATTTGTGAATTGCATTGCATTATTTAAGGATTCTGGATAACTTGTGGATGGGGAAATATAATAGCTTTGACCCCCTCCCCCCACACCACCATATACCAGCTAGTCGTGGGGGCCAAGAAGTCCCTATTTTAGACGTTGTCATTGGTTAAAAGCAAATTTTAATGAAAAAATGTTGATTTTAAGACAAATATCTTCTTCCAAATCATTGGAGCTGAAGAATTAACTCCACTGTAAGGGTTTTATTTATGATTTTTTTTAGAATGATACATAAAAACCATTATTTTCTGGGCCTTAATTCACTAGGGTAATGAGGACAAAAAATATGAACTTTCTTTGAGGGGGAGAGATGAACAAGGTTGTCAATCATGTCGCCCACCTAAAGTGGAAATATTCCGCACCTGCTTAATATTCTGGTTTTTCTCGCACTCCTGAGGCAAGCGCAAAATTAAAACAGGCAAAAGTGTTTATTTTGTGTGAAGTCTATGTAGGATGCTGATAAAAACAAACTAAAACAAGTGAAAATCCTAATTGCAAAAGCGCAAAAAATTACACAATAACAAAAATTATCACTTTACAGTACAAAATCTGTTCACTGCAAAATTCAGTAAAAATTGGAATGACATGGTGCATGGTTGTTGTACAGTGTGAGGTCAATAAAAACCCTACATTCAGGAATATTTTTTCTTGAAAGATTAAAACGTTATTTTTGCTTGGATGTTTTGACTTGGTTGTTACCAGGGATAAACGGCTATAAGAAGAATTTTATTTGGTTGTCTTTCGGGACTTTGGGTTCAGAAAACTATGTCAATTTGCGGAGGGACCTAAAAAATTCTGTTTGGCCACTTAGCCATAGAATGAGGAAGCGACTAACACCGACCGCGTAAATCTAACTCATTACAGCAAAGATAAGTACCACCTGCAAATTCAGTTGGTATCAATTTCTTCTTGACAAAAAACATACAGTGTGAAATAAAACGGTTGTCTATTGTTAAACATATCGGAAAGTACAAGGTAAAATATCTTCAAAAAATAAAAATTACCTATTTTCCAGTCTCTTTAAAAGAGAACAGTTATGACAAATACTCCATAGATTTGTCTCAGTTCATGAACATAATGGAACTGCAAAGGTTTTTGTTTTTAAATCCCTAAAGTAATTAGTTGCAAAAATACAGTATACCCAACGTCCATAAATTGTGAGAACTAAAACAGAAATTTTCTGTGAATATTGGAATTAAAAATGAGAATTAATGCACTGTTTTCTACCGTGCATACAAAACGTCTATGGGTACTTGGCTCCCAAATTGGTGAGATTAAAACCATGAAATCTTATTCCAAAGTAAAATGTGGTCTTACACCAGCGATCTTGAATTTCTTATTTGGGGAAGTGGAACATTTTGTCATCAGCATTTTCTTTTGTAATCTACGGATATTTTTTTATAATCCCTGCAAATATTCTCTTCCACTTCTATTTTTTAACCAATAACTGGTGTGTTAAATGCTTTTTACTCAAATCACCGCTGAAGACCATGTTACTCTCTATGTAAACGATGCATCGTTGTTTGGCTCAAAATCGGCCAACTGCAGGATTTTTAAGTCTCTCAGGCAAAATAGGAATAATTTCTTTTCCAAAGTCCAAAGACCCAACAAATGTTGTCTAAAGCCTGTTTATTCCTCTTTAGTAACCAAAACCAAACATTAGAGCAAAATAATTCTGGACTATTTTAATTATTTTTTATTCTGAATGTAGGGTTTTTATTGACTCACACGGTATGTGTATGATGGTAGTGTGGTTGGTTTGGATGAGTGGGAGTGTGGGTGGGCTTGTGTGTATGGAGTTTGTGTGATGTATGTGGGAGTATATATGTGTCTTTTTTGAGATTTTGCAAAGGTTGCAGCTTCAAACTCTTCCCCACTTGCCTATTCAAAAACTTTGACTATACACATGGACTTACATTTCCAAATTGTTTATACACAAGGTCGTAGATATAATTAATGTAGTAAAAACTACTCTATGATATTTGTGTAATTTACTGTTTGTTATGCAGTAAGAGGGGTGGAAAAATTCCAACAGCTAGCTGCAAACGATAGGGCAAGAAGGGGATCATAATATACAATAAACCGTTTCCAAAAGGTAGTTGACGAGGGTGACAGGTGGAATTGTTTTAAATAGAGGTTCTCTCAGAGAAACGTGAGTGCTTGCTTACAGAGGACGAGGCCGAGGTCACAAAATGATGCGAAATGTTGAGAGGGTGCCCAGTCAGTAGGGTAATCATTTAAGTGATAGATGTGATTTTTGCTTGCTGAGTGTAATAAGATATTCATTCAGAGGTTAGCCGTTATAGGTTTCATATCTACAAACTTACCTCCCACCCACCGCCCGGATGCCCGCCCCCAACCAGCCAGCGACATACCATCACCGACCAGTAAAATCAGTGATAGGATGGTAACCAGAAATTTTGTTTATAGGCCATCTCTCGGGAGGAAGGGAGGAGGTCAGGTAAAGGGAAGAAGGAAAGAAGATGGGACATCTTGAGGGGGATTCGAACAGGGGCCTCAGGTGCCCCAAGTCCCTGACCAAGGATGGTAAGCAAAAGGACTGGCGATTGGAAAATGTTGGGTTTCCGTGGCCATATATATGTTGTACAATGACAGTGTTTTCTGAATTTTTTTTTTTTATCGCATCTTTTTGTGGACCTTTTGGAATTTTTTAGCCATCTCAGCTCAGTGAGTTTAGTGAGTTTTGGGCATATTAGGTTAATGAGTAGGGGTCCCAAATAAAAAATCATGGTTTTTGTAAGGACGGGACACTCTGATACACTTATGAAGTCAACAACCTTTAAGCAAGAAAGCAATGTTGTTTCAAACTTGTCAGGGTGTTGCCTATGAAAACTGCCCCTTTACACTAGGGCCAGTGCCAATGAAGGCTATTGCCAGGCCTGTAATTGGCTTGTATCAGTCAAATCAGGTTTTACCCCTTTCTTTACCCCATGGAATAGGCCAGTGCAATAAAAACTATTGCCAAGCCGGTTAATTGGCTTTACCAAACACACTGATTGACAATCCAAGATTGCTCTCTCTTACGTTATCCATCTTCAATTTTTGTAGCATTTGGATTTAATGGTAGTGATGATGGAATGGAGTGACTAGTCACTCAGTATGCTAAGGTTCTATTCCCCGGTGTGTGATATAAAATGATAGATAGACGCTCTTAGTACAGCTGTTAGGAGTTGGAGGATTTTGCTGAGAGATGTCAAAGATGACAATCCTTGAGCATGTTATCAGTCAATAAATGGCACTGCGTACCAATGTAGTTGCCTAATGTTTTAGAGGACAATTGGGTCAGACAACTCTGAAACAGCACATTTTTGTGATATTACGAGGAGATTCAAATCAATGCCTTAATGTGAGTATATTCCTTAAAACAGGAATGGGCAAATTTTTAGAGAAATGTGGACAATTACTTCTTGATTTTCCTCTTAAAATGATAAGCCTCAAATAAGTAGCAGCATGCACAACGGGTGGGGGTGGTTTTTTGGTTAGCCACTTGGGGGAAAGATCCATCCAGTGGAATTATGTTCCGTCAGTACAATTTGGAAAAAACAATATTTTGATGAGGTATATTGCATGAATTACAACCTTAACAGTTAAAAAATTGTAAATTGGCCTACCTGGAAAAAAGTTGGACATAGGTTGATTTTGTCTTCAGATCTTTGATGGTGACTGAAAACAATTTTAAGTCAAAATTTTCCTTGTCGGTACATTTACACATCTCAAAATCCTGGCTACACCACTGATTTGGGGAAGACTTATGTTGTACCCCCCCCCATCCCCCATAAAACGATTAATGGAGGTGCCACTGCCTCAAATAGGTCATCATCGTCATTTTTTAGCAGCCCAAAAGCCATTAAAATTCACAAAAAAGCTTGAAAAACTATGTGTACAGCAGGCATTAATTTAATTAGGGATTCTTAATTATTAAAATGATTATTTCAAGACCTGGATCATTTCCACTTCAGAAAACACTTACCACTTAACCCCACGGTCGGTTTCTAGCCTATCTCCCGGGAGGGACTGAAGAGTGAGGGAGAGGGGAAACAAGAAAAGTCGCAAATGTCGGGTGGGATTCAAACCCAGGGCCCTTGGGCCCCAGCCCGGACCCGGATTAGCACGCTACGGCGGTGGCGCTTGGCCCCGGCCAGCGATTTCGTCCATTGAGTCTTGGTTTGCTGACGTCATCGCTTACTTTTGGACTTAGTGCATTTTTATCACTCAGTGCTGTGAGCTTTTGTGGGATTGTGTGTTAGGGTTAAGGGACTTAAGTGTATTCAGAACAAATCAATCCTGCACCTAAAATCTCACATAAAGAATACTTGAGGGGCACCCCCCCCCCCCCCCCCTTAGTCAAAAGTGTCCACTCTGAATTAGCAATAGCTAATATAAGGTCTGTTCATACTTGTGCACTTTGTGTGCATTGGTGATATCAATCCACTTTGAGCAAACTCATTGAAAACTCATTGTAAATTCCAGTTCAAATTATCTTATTGTGGTACTGCAGTGTAAAAATTACAGTGAAATTGACAGTAATATACTATAAAAAGGCTAAGAAAAGGCAAAGTATTTGGTAGAAATTTGGAAATACAGCAATATACTGTTTTTTATGCAAAAATGCAACTTCAACAGGTACAACAATAATGACCTTGATTATTTCATATTTATGCAGGTGTAGATGCATAAGAGACAATGCCTAACTTTCAACATCTTCAAGGTTTTGGGATGCATGCTTCTTGCTTGGAAAGTTAGGCATTAGGTCTCTTATGCATCTGCACCTGCATAAACCTAAAATCAAAATGGTTGTTAGTACGAAGGTCCTATGTTGTGTGGGGGTGGGGGAGTTTGAAGTTGGGTTGGTCTTCAGTGTTTTTTATTCTCCCAAATATTCCCAAACTCTGTAATATTACTCACCAAATTCCTACAAGTAATTTCATTGAATTCTTTTTGGCAGAATGGATGCGGGTACAATACTGTAAAAATTACCAAATATTTTTAAAGTATGCAATGCAATATTTTGGCAATGTAACTCGCTGAAACACAAGGGCAGTCCAAGTTGAATGACTCTTAACTGGCCAAGCCTGAGGAAAGGCTACCTTCTGAAGTAAACAATACTTGTTATGCTGCCCTCTTTCGCATATTGCATATCATAACTTTTTTCCATATAGTATTGAAGTCTAATGCCTCTGTTGAAAAGTTGAAACAATTTGCCTGGAACACTCACAAACTTAGGTAACTTGGGAAAGTATAGTAGTCCATTAGTGCCATGATAATGTTTTTTGCAATAAAATAATTTTAATTTGGAAATTGAACTTAATAAAGCCATGTGACCACCCATGCTTATTCCCAACACAACACAAAAACACAGACCTTAGAGCCATTTTTAACCTAGACAATAATGTTAGTATTGAAGGAAGTTTGACATGCTCTGAAAGAGTATTGTGGTTCTTTACAAGAAAAGGCTATGTCCAAAATTTCAGGTGATTTGATGGTGCGTTTGATGTGTGACCAAAGTTCTGTATCACGGTCCCCCATAGGCAACTGTGTTGTAATTTCTGTTTATGGACAGAAAATACAAAATTACAAATTTCTTCAGAGTGGAACGAATTTGCATGTAAGATTATGGCATACATACTAGGACCAGTTGACTTTTTTTAGGACAAGTTGGGGGAGGGGGAGATGAATCGTGGATCACAAAATGCCCATTTAAGTACCATCAGCTACTCGTTCATGATATGTGTGCCATGGTTATAGCTGAGAAAAATAACCTTAAATTCTAGGTGAAGCTAGAAAAAAATTGCAATGAATTTCTTTCACCACAATGCATTTTATAAGGTCCCAGAATGCCATACTAAAAGTCCAGAAAAAAATCCAAGTGGTGGAAAAATATGCTAATTGGCAAAATCCAAAAATGGCCGCCAATCCTACGATTTTACAAGATTTTGTTGTTTATGATTCATAAAATATCAATATTCTTGGCACCTCTAAAATGGACTTAAATTTGTTATATTCATGAATTCAATCATGTATGTCTTATACAGACACCATTCATCCTTGGCAGAAAGTGTACTTAATTTTTTTTATTTTTTTTATCTTTTTTATTTTTTACACTGTGTTATATTTTTATCAAAAAATTATTTAATTACCTAAAATGCCTAAATTTATTATATTTGTGACTTTATTATGATTGAGTTGTTATTACAGGCTACCATACATGTGGTAGAAAGTAACCTAAAGGGCATAATTCCAAAATGCGCTTGGCCGATTCTACAATTTGGAGCAAGATGTCGAACTGATCAGTTATATACATCTTCTATATTGCACTTGAACATGACAAAAAAAACATTTAGATTTGTATTTTCACCCCTAGCACTGCTATATAATGCTTAAGAGCAACCCCCACCTCCATCTTACACCCCACACACACGCACCACCACAGCCGCGCGCGTTTGGTCGAAAAATTGTATTCTGTGGGGACAATTATCAGTCAGTACTTATTTAATATACTTATTACCGTCATTATAAAATTGTAATAGTTAACATGGATTAGTCAATGTTTTCCTGGCCCTTTGGGAATCAATACAAAATAACAGGTTGTTCTCTAACAGCATCATTAGCAAGCTCCCGGTCATGGCAAAATTTAGATCAAGGGTTATTTTGCGAGAATCCAAAAGGTTTTTTTTGATTCAAAGAACTGAACAAAACATGGAAATCTAAGTATCATTGACATTTAGTATAGCGGGTGGAAAAAAAAAAAGTTTTCACGTAACCAAAAGATTCTGGCGTATTCCTTATACCCAAGTTTTCATCAAGAATCCAGGGTCATGCCAAACTAAAGAATCAGTTTTTCAATGGTAATAAAGCATGATTTCAATCGAGATTCCAATTTCATCGGACGAACCAATTTTCAATTTTTCAAATGAATTTTTTTTTTCGGGAATATAACAAATTACCATTCAAGGATCCCAGGTTTTTCAATTGAGAATTGGGGACTTGAGACCTCATAGTCATCAATGACGTGGCTATTGGTGTGTGAGGAGGACCCAGCTTTTTTATCAGGTCACAACCTGTGGGCTTGATAGGTTCAAGGTAGATAACGACCCATTGACTCAGACCATATGAGTTGATCCAAGATGATACATCGGGGAGGCTGAAATGTAGTGTCATGGATGGATAGCAAAGGGATTCAGTGGCATCTTGATGATCCTAAATAGTGTTGGTAGGGGGATTAGGTTACTAGGTTCGTCACACATCTGGCGATCTTGATCGTCTGAAGGTTTTCCTCCTAAGGTTTGTAGGAGCTATACAAGACAGAATGGAAGATATTCTATAGGCGTCGCCAAAAGCAACCGCTACAGTCTCATTGCCATCATTTCAGAATTACATCAATCTTGTGTGAATGTACCCTGTGACTCCATACTGGTAGGGCATATTCAGCAGTTGAGTAGTCAAAGAACAGTTGATTGTGTGCAAAGTGTCAAAGGATGCACCCCTTCAAGCCCCTGCGAGCCTCTGAGGAGATTGACACGAGACTTGAGTCTTGGCAGCGGACGATCTTGGTCAATTAACAAGCCAACCGTTCTTGGGGTTGGAGAGTGTGACGTTTTTCCTACATCTAGTTGATGTTAATTTCCCTTTTAGCCATGGGTTTGCCAAAGTGGAAAAACAGAGCCGCAGTTGGGTTGCTGAGTTTCAAGTTGCCATCGGGGGGGTGGAGAATGTTTTACAGTGATATGGTCTTGAGGCCTTGAGCAGAGTAAGGACACAAAGGAATCAGCAGCTAATCCAAGTGTCGTGTCGTTTGCGTAGGAGTACTGCGTTTGGCATATCTGAGACATTAATGTTGAAGAGCCTGGGTGCCAGAGAACAGCACCTTGTGGAACCTTCCAAAGTTTGGGCTTTTCTATGCATTGCGCTTTGATTCCCTTTAGGAAGAAAGATAGGGGATGAGCATTATAATGAACCTTGACAAGCTTGGCATTCAGGAAGAATTTGAGTAGATTAGGGTATAGAGACCTGATGTAAGATACATCACAGACAGCAGTTTAGCTTTTTTTTCTATAAAAGACTGCTCCAAACTTCTGTTTCTTCATGAAGGCTGTCTCGATATCATTGATATGTCTTGCTATCTGATCAGTTGTTTGATTTACCTCTTCGAAAGCCAATTTGAGTAAGCGGGGTGAATTTGCCTTGACCGTATCATTGATCCCACTGAGTATCAATCTCCCGAGCAGCTTATACGTGTGAAATAGCAGCGAGATGGGTCAATAACTCTTGGGCAACTTGCTGGTGTCTTGGGCTATCATGATTGCAATGACCTTTGAAGTCTCCCATCTTGAGGAATTGCATGATACCCATACAAAATAGAAAGATTGGAGCCATCTACAGCTCCAGGTGCCATATTCTTTGAGAATTCTGTATGGATGCGAAATGGTCAACCATGGTTAGCATGGTTCACCATGGTCACCCATGGTAGAACTGTCTTGACCATCGTCAACCGTAGTTTGAGAAATGGCACCACTCGAATGCAATTTGTAAGACAGGACACTGTCGGGGGGTAAACTGGACGCTATGACCGTTAAGCTTGTTTGTTTTTCAGCTTGCAGCTTGAGTTGGGTAAAGTTATTTTTGGATATCACCCCTCCGATCTGAGACATCTCTTTTGGTCTAGAAAATCCAGTAGCTAGTTGTTTTTTTTCTATTCTCTCGTTATCGCAGTCAATTTATTACAACTTTCGCATTCCTTGTCCCAACAGGTGGTGTATGGTTTCTACCTCTTGGAATAGATTGTTTTAGCTCTTGGTGAAAATGAGCAGAAGTCCCAGAATAGCGTCGTTTAAGTTAAAGACTATTAAGCCTTGTTCTTGCAGCTTGGATGACAATTCACTAAGGAGTTGTTTGAACTTGGGCTCACTTGATTTCCGAAGTTCCATCTCTTTTTGTAAAGGCTGAAGATTTCTGACCTTGATGTCCACTGATACCAAATAGGACAGTGGCCGTTTCTGGTCGAAGCTTGGGAGGATCTTTCTGGAGCAGCGGGGTCGATGTCCCAGTGACTGTTGAAAGTTCCGGATAGGTTTCACATCCAATGATGCTTGAGTAAAGGCAGATGACCCTTACTATCAACCAGAATTCACATAGTTTAAAAAATCAAGGTAAAAACTGTAGAATTGACAGTCTTTTGGTTTAATAAAAGGAATATCGCTTTCTCGTTTCTATTGAGATTTTTGGCCCGACATTCATGCTCCAAGACCATAATGTCCAGGACCATATGGTCCTTAGCGTAGTAATCGGAGAAATATTCTAAATCAATGCACAGGTGCGCCAGGAAACCATGGCCAATGTGGTCCTGGAGCAGTAATTTGACTTCGAATATTCCGCCACTGCTCCATGACAATATTTGCCATATGCTACTGGACATTTTATTTACGCTCCGGGACCATATGGCAAATATGGTTCCTGGACCATATTCTACTTAGAATATTTTTTCAGATATTTATGGTCCAGGACCATATGGTCCTGGGCATAATTTCGAGCCAAAATCTCACGGAGCTCTTCTCTCATAACATTATGTGCTTTATGAAATGGTAAATATATTACTGTCAAAGCTATCTAGAGAAGAAATAGAGCAAAAATTGATGAAAATCTGAACTTGGCGGCCATTTGCATTAATAAAATTAGTTATGCCTTCCGTCAATCAGGTTACGTTTTTCTATGTACCGTATGGAAGCAAATACTAGGACACTATCCTTTAAGGGACCTGCAACAGCGATTTAGGACTAGCTATCACAAAAAGTAATTTAAAACATAGGATTGGCTTCCATTTTGGATTTATGCAATAGGTGTACTTCCCCACTTTGAATTTTTTGGACTTTTAGTATGTTCATCTGGAGACCTTATGAAATTGCATTGTGGTGAAAAAAATTCTATTGCAATTTTTCCAGGCGAGGGGCCACCTCATCTATTTCCCCTCCAATTCATGTATATTCTCTACTGTTTTTCTCTCCGATATGCAGTTGTCGTTTCCTTTTCCTCAAGCGAATCTTAAAAACTTACTTATTTCCTTCATCCGATTGAGTGTTTTTCCTCATGTTTAGCTGCTTTTTTTTTTGCTTTGTTCCTATATTTTTTTGCTTGTTTCTTTTGTATATGTGACTTTGTAAGGTACTCTGTTCTCCGTAGGGGTGCCATAAATGTTTTGTAATAATAATATAATAAGTATATGAAAAAGTAATGGTACACCGCATTCAATATGGGATTGTTTTAACTACCATCAGCTAGTGATATGTATGTAAAAAAGTACTAGGTACACGGCAATGCAATATAGGATTGGTTTACCCCCTATTCTACTGATATGGTATAGTAAAATTTAGGTACAATATAATGCATTTGTCTAAGATTGATTTTAATTGTCCGCTGGAAAAGTAGCTAAACACACAATAAAATAATAAGAGAAAATGGTTTTGTGTCCTATTATAGGTCAGACTCAATAGGATGAATTTGAAGATGTAAATAATCTCATCGCATACGTAGTACTGACTTATTTACACAGCTGTTTGACCCATGCAAATTGTCTCTTTATTTTTAGAGCGAATTTTAAACAGGCGACACATTTTTTGACAACTGATTAAGTAGGGACATGCACGATTTTAACCTCCTCAAAATCAGAAAAATCCATTGCGGGAATCTTGCCCTATAGGCCTACAAAGGTCACAATTTGTATGTCATAGCGCCCGTCTATATGCCTATTTTCCCTAGAAAGACGGTAAAACTAGATTTTTATGAAAATCATATTTGCCCGCATGACATTTCATCAAATTCACCCAGAATATAGTTATGGCAGAATACGCCCCATCAGTTTTTGTCAAAAGTGTTGTCGCCGTTGATGTTTTTTGTTTTATTTTCGTTTTGCCATCATAAATGAGACTTTCAACAGCTGTGTTTACGCATTGCCTTAAATGTGTCAAGTGACTACATGGACAACCAATTTATAAACCAATTTGAGAATGTAGGTCTTAGGTGTACCTTGTTGCACGCATGTTACAAATGATCATATGGCAGACAGTCAATGGCATTCAAAGCACAGGGATAACTGGCATAAAAGCATATTATGATGTTGCATTATCATACCAGTACCAATATTTTTAATGTTTCATGAGGTTGGGAGCTTTAGGCGCACAAAACGAAATTGTAGTTGATGGTAGATATTGAATGGGACTTGTAGAGGAGTTATATTAAATTCATCTTCGTGTTCTCCCCCCCCCTTCCCAGTCATGCCGGGTGGCTGGATTTACCTTACACTCACAGTAATCGCCCTTACCCCTCTAACTTTGCCTGATTCATTGCATCCTTCCGAACCCTTCACTCGAGCCTCCTCCACTTTGCTTCTTCCATGTCTTCTTTGTTCGTCCCCCCCCCAGTTGTCCCCCCCGACGTAAGTCCCAACCTCAAACCTCACAGACTTTTGTAAAAATTCTTTGAAGTACATGAACATGTAACCTTCTGATTACTGCTGATAACATGGATATGATCCCATGCCCAGATTCTGCAGGTACCGCAACTGGCTTAAATTTGTTACTCTACGCGTACCTTTTATAATCAGCATGTGAAACCCAATATTACGGATATTGGTTGGTATGATTGCATGGATTACCAGGCAGTCTTGGCTGTGAAAACTCCATGTGCTTTTGATTGCCTGATTTCTTAAATGTTTCCAAATCAGTTTCTTGAAAAGTCTCTCACATTTAGAAACTGTCCTCATAGGCTTACTTAATTTCTATGCCACAGGTTATCATGTACCTCACTGTAGACCTAGCTTGACTGAGTCAAGTAGTAGGCCGAGTTAAATGCTGCAGCCTGTGTGATTTTGGGTCATCGTGAATGACCTGGGGATATTTGACCAACTCTTCATTGAGTTTTGTCATTTTGTAGTATTGGCGCTGTAAGGGTTGACGTCTAATACCCTGCAGTATCGACACTTGTGTATCTTGGCATGCAGTGTTTTCGCACTTTGAAGTAGCATGAATTATGCGGCTTAGGTATGCAACGGAGCCTAATTAAATATTCATAATTTATGTATTGCTGAAATGGTACATCAGATATGCAAATTCTTTTGCCACATGAAGTTATTTGGGCATGCATTGTTTTCCAACCTTTGAATTGCATG
>JAMKCH010014854.1:0-28771 GCA_023653785.1 Ophioderma brevispina | reverse complement strand
TATGCATTATCTTGAAGCAGATGGAACTATGTGCCCCTGTAGGGGCGTTCAGAGGTGGAGCCCTCGCCCCCGAAGCTCTCGGGTGTTAGCAATATTGAGAACTCTCACTATCTCATATCTGAAACAGAGAACCCTATGTGTGACAACAACAACATTCCACAACAACAGTATTATTTGGTGGTCCATTTTTTTTCCCAATGTCATTTCAGTGCCCCCCCCTGGTGGCACCAGGGCCTCATCACCTCTCCCTCCCTAGCTATGCTCGTAGCTGAATAGGTCTTAGTATTCTCAACCAGTGGTGGTAGTATGCTGTGATTAATGACCAGTGCAATATTTGTGCCACCAGAAGTACATTTAACACTTGGCAAGCAACAAACCATTACAGTAGTAATACCTGAAAATGAGTCATATCTGAGTGTATTTGGCGGGGAGTTCTGGCAACCTGTCCCCATGTCTGACACACATGAAATTCGGAAACCTTAACGGAATAAACATAGCTTTATTCCATGAAGGGTTACTGAATTGATAAGTGTGTCAGAAAAAAGTGTGTAAGTGGGTCAGGTTACAGAGAAACTCCACATATTTGGCTGTTTTTCCTAGAGAAAGCAACCAAATACATACTGCACAGAATCAGCATCTCGAGCTTCAGGTACGACTGTAAGGGGCTTGAGCTCGCACTCAGAAGTGCGCTATGCAACTTTTTGTCAAAAAAAAAGTAAGATTTGAATTTGGGTATACAGGGTGTTTGCATAAACAGAACTTTGGGTATACAGGGCTGTTTGCATAAACAGGGTGGGTGTTAAAAATAAAAGGGTTGGATTTCAAACACCCGGCCAACTATCGCTTTTTGTAAGTGGAAAACATGGGGCAGCCCAGCCTGTGTAGCTTTCAGATGTTAGAGGGGCTGAAGGGATGTGCCCCCCCATATATTGGCAATCAAAAGGCATAATTTGAATATAGAAAGTGAACCAGCAATCAAAAGGGCGCAGCCACAAAAGAAAAGTCATAAGTAATGGGCAAATCTTTAAAGGTGATGATAACTTGTGTTGTAAATAAACCATAAACAGAAATTTAGTACAGGATGCGATAGAGGCTGTTTATTGATTACTTGAAGGACTCCTTGTTAATCTGCAGTGACCAGGGGTCCGTCCGCGAACCTCATGCGTAACCATACGTGTATTACTAACTCAGCGTATGTCATACATAATAGACCTGTTCATACCAAGCTACACAATGACTTTGGATAAGTTGGTACACTCAGGCATGACATAGTTTGCACGTAGTTTACGAACTGGTTTTGCGAACGGACCCCTGATATTGACTCTTTTTTTTGGATTACAAAATAATGATTGCCAATGGATGCTATACACAATTATTTTCAGGCTACCTCAGCATGAAATTGGTTTCAATGTGCTAGAGGTCCTTTAAAGCAGCACTGGCCCACATTTCAGAAAATAGGAAATTTCTTCAATTTCGCTCGCCAAAAATGATAGTCTAGGCATTGGAAGAACAGAGATATAATTTTACACATAAAAATAACATATCAAAAGCGGAAAGGGGACATTAATAAGAGGCTAAAGATCCAGGGTAATTTGTAGGCTAACTTTTCAGTTTGCCTAACTTTAATCAACAAATGGTCTATTACATGAAGACCATGGACTCGTACTCATTGATATTACAAAGGTCACAGACCACAAAGGTCACAGACCGGTCAAACTAGGTGCAATTTTATAGAGAATCAATCTGGCGTTGTGTTTTTTTGTGTTACACTCATTTCCGCGTTGTCTGTTTGAATGTGATCGCCGGCGACATTTAATTATAAAATCATGATTTTTACCTATAACCACGTGATTGAGCTTACTAATTTCAGGTGAGGACTAATATAAAATCTTTATAACCATGAAAAGATATAAAATTTCAAAAATCTAGAGGGCCACACTATTTTCACAGGTGCCATTGCCTCTTTAACTTTATCTTCAAGGACAATAGCATATTTTTTTTGATTGCCAAGGCTGCAACATCTTCCAAAACTGGATCATAAATCACAGTCAGGCAAGAAAATTATCACGCCCTATCTCTACTGAAAAACTCTGCATTTAGATTACGATACACCCCTACAGTGCTTTAAACGCCAAAATAGTAGTGAAGTAGAAGTGATTTTGTCTTTGGCATTCATCAAGACTTAAAATATCCAGAAAAATTTATGTCAATAATCAAGGGGGACATTCACACACTTCCATGTTTTTGGCAGTTGATTAATTTATTATGGTTTATTATCAATATGTTACATACCAGCCAAATCGCTGAATTGCATAACAAAAAGTATAAAAAGTGGCTTACATCCAAAAAACCTTTAAAGTACACAAGTAGATAAAAGTATTACATTTATGGCACCGACATATGCCACATTTCAACTAAGTACTGTCTTTGTTTACAAAAAAATCAATATTACACTAAACAATATAACATCATTATTGCCTAAACAATAATAACAAATTAACATCATATTGCACTAAACAATAAAGAACTTATCTACATTATAAAACAAAACAGTAATATGGATATCAATATAGCTACAGGGACCCTGCTAGATGATAACATGAAAAGGGAAATGGAAAAGGGGGCCAATTTTAATTAAATTTTTTAAGACAAGAAGTTAGGTTTGGAGTTTTTCTTAAGTAAGTTACCTAAAATGTAAACATTGTGTCCAAAATTTCAACTGATTAAACAGCATTGGTAAAATACTTTCCTGATTACTTTTTTGTTCAATGTTGATTCTATTGGTAAAGAGGATCAAGTAACAACTATGGACTTTTCTACCTTATGTCTGAAAATTTATCCTACTTGTGGGTCTATGGGGGATATGTTAATGGTTGTAACATTGACACACTGTTACGGGACCGTTATGAATGAGGCTATATCTGGAAAAAGTATGCAGTGTACATTGTTAGAATTGACATCTGTGTTACAACACTGCCATGTAGTACCTAGATGAATTGAAACAAGAGTTGGGGTGTATTTAGAAAAATATTAAAATATGAAGTTCAAAAAAAGTTTTGACACACAATGTTCGGACTAGCTGTTATGTCAAATTGAACGAAGCTCTAATTTCTTAAAGGTCCATGTCCGATCGCTAATGGCTCGTCCCCAGGGACTCCAGATTTACCGGAAATGAGTCAAATTTGGTGTCAGAAAAGAAAGCAATTTTTCCATTTACAATGTAGGGTTAAAGGAGCTTGGTTTGGATGCTAAGAGCAAAAATATCCCCCATTTGGCGACCATATTAAATTTTACAGGGTACTCTATGGGGATTACAAAATCATGTTTTATCTCTCACTTAAAAAATGGGTTGAAATGTCGATGTGAAACTTTACAGATGGGATTTTAGGGTTAAGGCATTATATATAGGGTGAAGGCCATCCAAAATTATAGGACTTAAATGGGCCATCCCCCTTTAAGCCAGCATTAGGAGCAACTCGGTGATGTTTTAAATTTTGGGTGGGACGGGGACATATAATTCTTCGGGGCATATGGACAAACAAAAAAGCTTCAAAAATCAGTGAAGAGTATTCATACACTAGTAGAATCAGTACTTTTAATGTTACAATTTTTCCCAAGAAAGCGACATTAGAGCAGATTTTTTTTATAAAATATTAAAAGGTGGTCATTAACACAAAACATCTTTCACTTTTTGTCTCTCCTTCGTTACCCGTAAATTATGTGAGTATAGAAAATCGAGTTTATATAACACATAAAAAATATTTCTGTCATTTGATTGGTGGATACATATCACGTGACATAAAAATTTGAAATAGTTCCAAAAATTTCACAGGAGGGCAAAAAAGTTCCCATAAAAATCTACTATTTCCCCCATCAAGGGCAAATAGTTCATTTTTATGGGAACTTTTTTCCCTGCATTGTTATCTTGACTAGGCTTGAGTTCCGGTGGCAGCTGATCTCGATGAGACTGGGCAAGTTTTTCAAATGACAAAAATAATTTTAATGTATAAACAAAATATTGACTGCCTATATATTCGTTTGAAAAAATGGTGCCAAAATACCTTCCCCACCCCCTCAGTGAGGGAGATGTGAGCCTACTATTAATAGGCCACAGTCTCCAGTCACATCGGGTAGTTATTTTGCAAAATTTCCAAAAACAGTCATTTTGTAAATAAACTCATCAGCATTAAATTCATCCAATCCAAGACATGGACTCTGTATCAACTAGATTAACTAAAATACGTAATATACTGACGGCCAGGTCTATGGAAGTCACACACTGGATGTAACCAACTTTATCTTCACAAATAAAATCTAGACTGCTAACGTCGACATTTTGTGGGTCGAAATTGCTGGAAGAAATAGACGGCTTCCAGTCATTCCTGAAATTAATTTTTATATTTCCATAAATATGAATTCTCGCCCATGCAGAAATAGTGCCTCAATATGCAAATATAACTGTAGGCCCAAAATTATGGAATGAGGACTAATATATTAGATACAAATTCTGTGTGAAATGAGTCATGAACAGTGCAAAAAAATTGAGTACAAAGTACACAGCAAGATTCCTACTCATGGTGTAACCCAGCGCTTAGGCTACTTCATGTGTACTCTAGATCTACTCCAAGGGTACCACATTGATGCACTATTCATGCAAGTACACCTGAAAATAAGTACTTGTGAAATACACAAGCCACTTGGTGGATAGCAGCTATGTTTTACTTAGCGTACCCTTCTATAGTGTAATCTGCAGTTGCCTGCTAGGGTGACGGACAGGTACCCATGTAGCCACCAGTATGGAGTACCTCTGCAGCTACTCCATGGGAGTACCCTCACAGGTACTCTCCTACGGCTGCCTAGTTAGCAGGCCCTTTGGACAATAGAGGGCGCCAAACATCCATTGTTATTTACGACTTTTGATCATTTTCAAGATAGTAACATCTATATTTGAGGGGACACACACTCAAAAAACCAGATATAGACATTTTGTGTAAAAAATTAAACCTATGGAAAAAATTGTAAAATAATGGGGATAAAATTACTAAAAAATAATCACAACAGAGCTCAAAGCTCTTTTGCATGGTAGTACCCACGCAGGTACTCCACATGGGTGACTAGTGGTTGAGATACTGCGTGGTACTGGGAGATGATTATCCCCACTTTTGCGGACGGCGATGTGGTACCCATGTGGGTGGGTACTCCGTGGCTACTTAACAGCTACTCAAAGGACGAAATTGGTTGTGTACCTTTTCACATGAAGTTAATAGGTTACAGAAATGTAGAAAGAATATCAAAGGAACAAAAAACATTCTTGAGGCATGATTTTGAATCCGGCCAAAAGGTTTCGGTATTTTTTCAATCATAACTGTGCCCTACTTGTCATAGGTGGGGGTATGTCAATGAAACAGCTTCCCGTAGGATTTTGGTGCTAATAAAGTTGATTTCTTACTGTTTTCAGTAAATAGGGACCAGCAGGCAGAAATGATGGGGTGCAAATTTTCGGATGCTGCCCCCTTCTCAAGGGGGAAATGTTACTCCAGGGAAAACATTTAAAATCGAGTCAAATTGTGTTTTTAATGTACATTAACATGTTCGTCTCCTTATAAGGATTAAAACAAAACGCATATATTTGCCTAGGTTCCGACCTTCATGTTAAGCACTATAGCCCCATAATTGGTTCAAGGTCATCATGGGGTCATATTTATCCAAGCTCAGATTTTGATTTGAAACTGGTGATAAGTTGTTTGTATTGTCTCACAGGACCAAAAATGTATTTTGTACAGGGTTGACATTTGGTTGGCTAATACTGGCAAAAGCGCAGGCTATGGGGGTGACCAGAACTTTCCCTGAATGTCCCAATGGTGATATCAAAATCAATTAAAAATGGCATTCTTTTCAGTATATGACACAAGGAAATCATTTGACACCACTTTCAACAACATCGCGAGGCATTGTATCCCAGGATGACCTTGAAACCATTATGGGGCCTTATTTTATACCGCTTTAACTATGAAAATATATATTTTTCTAATCCTTATGATGAGACGAACATTGTTTAGTGCACATTAAAACACCAATTTGACTCGATTTTAAATTTTTCCCTGTACTAACAATTCCCCCCTTGCAGGAGGGGGCATCGGCATCAGTCCGAAACCGAAAATTTGCACCCCATCATTTTGTGAAGTTTATCGTTTAGTCCGATTGTAAACCCAAACAGCAACAAAATCAATTTTAGCATGAAAATTACGGGAATTAACACCAACCCACAATATCACCTGCAGATGATTTACTGCCGCCTTACAGTTTACAAATTTACGCGCAAGCAATACAGGAAGTTCAGGCCATGAAAATAGTATTTTAAAATTATGCCCTATAATTTAGATTACAGGTTGCAGATGTGTTGTCGGTACTGTGGCTTGGGGGTGATGATTTACAAAACCTCCTTTAACCTTTGTTAATTTTACACAACTGATAATCCTGTGTATTTTTCCATCCACGATGTTAAATAGTAGTAATTATAGTACAAAAAACTAGACTGGGAAACATATCTATTTACAGACGGCCTTTATTGGGGATTGGATGGTGATCCCCTAATGGACCCCTTGAGGTGACTTGACCTTTGATCCATGTAACTCACAATATTCACAAAGTCATTACATTGTATTTTTACGTGTTAACAACTTTACACAAGATCAATATTATTGAGTTTCAACCAATCCAAAATCCAAAGCAGTGTCAGGGATTTGACCTTTCGCCCCTATAACATTGACCCAGGGGTCACGGATGGGCTCAACTGTACTTGTATGTATTATGATGCCACAGGATTATCCCTGACAATCAGTCATCTGAGCCTCGGTTTGTAGATTTGACCTTGACCTTGGATCAAGACTATCATGAGACATCTTTTACCATTATGTTACATATGCCAGCATAACGGTTTTATTGTCTTTATAGGCGGAAAATACTATAGCCAATTTGGTCTTATTTTTAGCATTTTTTGATGCATTGACCATTGGACCCCCTTAATGACCTTGATCCTGATATAAAAAAAAAAAACATATAAAAAATCAAAAAATTAAAAAACTGAAAAAAATAAAAAAAGTAAAATAATTTTGCTATGCTTAGTTCTTGAGATAGAAATTCTTGAATTTATTTTGATTCTTTAAAACCGAAAGTGATCCTGTAAAGGACCTTTAAACCCCAAAACAAAAATACCTTGATATACTTGGTTAACACAAATACATATCTGAGCGGTAGGTCAACTCTAACAATGTGTATTTGGATTTTGAGATGATAAAAAATTTTTCAGAATGATCCTTAGAAGTCCAGTCATATTAAAGAGACACTGGCACAATTTGAAAAAGAGTGCGCCTCAAGGATTTTTCAAAATCGATATTTTTGCATGGATATAAGGCTTTTATATACAAAAGCCATACCCGAAAATGATTAAGTCCAAATCAGCTCCAGTATGGGTAAACAGAACGATTGTAATTTAACGTCGACGGCGATGTTAAATTCAGCAGACGACGAAAAGTGCGTTTAACACAGGAACACGCATTGGCCATATGAATGTTGCCCATGCTAGGTATCACTGTTTAACCGGTCAAACCTTTGTGGTTTTAATAAACAGTGGTACGAGTCAAAAATAGTCATGTAATATGCCCAATTTGTTGATAAAGTAATGAAAAACTTAAAAGTGGCCTACAAATACCTGGATGTCTTTATCCTCATATCAATGTCCATATATGTTTTGGGGTATGTTATTTTATGGGTAAACTATGCCTGTTCTTCCAATGGGCCTAGACTATCATTTGAGAGCAAATGAAGAAATTTCATATGTTGTGAAAAATGTGCCAGTGCCCGCTTTAAAGAGACATGATGGAATTTCCAGAAAGAAGCGCCCCCAATTTTTCTCAACATAGGTTTTTAATATTTGGAATCGCTTACCAATGTAGTTGATCACACCTGGAAGTGAATAAGCCGAATATGCCGTCTTTATGTAATAAGTGATGAGTTAGTACTTTCTGTCGTGCAAGAAAGAAAGTCAAAGCACGGTTTTCTATGGGGAACGATTACGAAGCAGGGAAGTTCAAAACAAGGTTTGCGGTTTCTTTGCACCTTGTTTGTCCAATAAAACCTCCAAACGCCAACACCACATTCTCGGTGGTGGTAAACAACCGATACAGTGAAATTGTAGAGAAATTAATATCTAAAAGAAAATCTCCTCCTGTCACTTTAAGGAGTCCGTGAGGTCCTCATTGTTGGAAAAATGCTCAATAAATGGTTATTCATGAAGGGTCACATGACCCTATCTACTTCAGTTTGTAATGACAAAAAAGTATTGCACAAGGCAGGCGAGGTCAACGGTCATTAAGAGGTCAAGTTAATAGACTTAGACAGTGAAGGAGTGTTGCAAGCATAATCTACGGATGTAAGTCACAGTGGTTACTGCCTTTCTAATCGGTTATGTCGACATGTTATTATTAGAGCTAGGAGTAGCTTGGGATTTTTGAGCAATAAAATGGGAAAGTGATAGAAGAATGGAAGCTTCTAGAAAGTGAGAAAATCAATGATACTAAGTCAGAGCATGTGCTAGGCTATTTGTATATTGACTTTTTTTATAACCATAGTATCCTCAACATTTTGGAAACCAAACATGTTGGAAATGGAACTATAGAGGAGATCATAGGTCATGTGATCAGGTATAAAACACAAAAATATTGTATTTTACTTTACCATTTGCATCAAGGATCGCAAACACTATAGCAGCTTTGTGTATTGGTTATTTTAATATAGCATTCAAATTCCAATTTCGATTCATGGTAGTTGCTGAATTCTGTTGTATTTTACTATTGAGATCTTTGCCATTATGAAATATAGAATATTAATCCATTTCCTTGAAGTGTGGAATTGTTTAAACTACTGAGAGCCTCCATACCAATGGCCAATGTCTGGATTGAACCGGAGAGCAAAGGTAGCAAATAAGCAGGAAACAACTGCTTTAATACCTTCTATCAGGGCATTGATATGAGAATCTGTTCAGCCGTATCCTCAAACTAATGCCTTTAAATTTGCCATATGTTTAAATTGATCAGCTCGTTTATGAACGATTCTCTGAGGTCGTTCTAGACAGCTCTAGCAGGATTCAAGTTCTTGGCTTTTTGCAAAAACAAGTTGCTAATTCATGTAAATCCCCATGTTTTAAGATCTGCAGATCAAAAACCAATCTCTCCAATGTGGTACTTTAGATTGAAACTATTAACATTGTTACCCAATATGCACTCTATCAGTGCAATAGAAGAAAGGTGTAGCATATTTTTCATGATTCAGTCTGCGCTGCTGGAAGTGACGCTGACCTACACCGCTAACAAAACACAACTTTCAGAGATCTGTTAAAGATAAAAATTTAGCCATAGCTGAAGCAGTGAAGTTTATGCCCTCTAGCCATAAAGGAATTAATCATGCAGGTCCCATGACTGCAATCTATTCAGCGAATTGAGAATCTACAATTTGCTGTGTGTAGTAAATGTCAGCTGTTTTTCATACGCAATACCCTCGGGGACACTTCACAAGAGCTTAGTTATTTGAACAGCTTTTCCAAACCAAAAGTGTTTGGCCCTAATTTTTAAAGGTATTTAAAAAATTTAAAAAATTGGGTTTGTAGGGTGTTTTCAAATTTCACAGATCAGAGGTAAATGTTGGGAATTCTATCGGCCATGTGATATTAATAGTGACTCAAGAAAGAAAAGAAAAGGCTACTACTTCTATTTAAGTGATTGTACAAAATCTAAGTGGTACCTTTACATGGGTTTGCTGAGAGTGGATCCATTGTATTCCAATTGGAACACTGGCCTCTACATGTAGGTTAATTTCCAACTAGACTTGCACAGTCTTCATAAGTAGTTGAACCTCATGCCAATTCAAAGGTAATATATTAGGTCTAGGTGATGTTAGCAGTCTAACATGCATATTTAGTAACAGGATGGATTTATTTTTGATTTTGGTATACCTGATATTTGGGATGGGAGTACGTCTTTACACAAAAATGACTATTTCAGGCCGGTAACCACAGCAAAATCAATTCAATTCAATTTTTTAAAAAAAGAAATATCTTGCCATCAGTTGGAAGCAAGCAACTTTTCTACATATTTTTCCAACTGCAATCTGTCAAATCTTCTCCAAATTACAACATAAACTGCAGCACAAAAGCCTGCAGGGATGCCATGCCAAAAATGCTACAGACTGTTTGTAGTTAGTTTGACTCACCGTCCGCTTACTCATTATTCCAACTCTTAAAGACAAGCTGAGAAACGCTTCTCAAATCTGTGTCACTAAAAAAAACCTTGTCTTCATTATCAGTTCATCGCCAATTCCTACCAAAGCAATCTGACCCAAACTTATCAGAAATTCCCCGTTCAATTTTGAGTTTTTCACTCTCTAATTCCTCCTCGGAATACCAAACCTTTTATAATGATACCTTTTCCAGAAACTGTTCTCAATCACCTCTTGATAAAGGTTTGTCTTGTATCTGGTAAGCTTCTCTTGGCAGGAAGGGAATCATTCCACAACAGACACAAAAACAGTAGTAAGATAGGGGTGGCTGCCAAAATCCCAAAGATGTGGACGTGTTTTCAGTGATGTTATCAAATCTGCCCAACCAAGGTTATATAATTGCCAAAGTATTTATTAACAGAGCATTCAATATTCTCAGCAGAGAAACCTTAGTTTGACCTTGGTGTAGTGACAATGATGGCCGTCCCAGCTAGTTTAACTTATAAGGCCGACGTTGTTACAATCACACAACTGTTCTGAAATTTCTGATTAAACAAACTTTGGGTTATTTATGTGAGTCAGTTTTAAGAATTCATAAATTGTCTCATCAAGCCAATCTATAAGGGAATAAAATTTCTTTTGCACAGGATTTGATGTATGAGGTTAAACCACTTCTTGATACATTTTCTTCTTCTTCCAAAATCCTGACGAATATAATATCTACTAGGCTGGGCATTCGGATCAAGAATTTACAAACAGAAATGAAAAATACCAACTGAAATTTGACAGGGGGATTGCAGTTGTAGTGGAAGACCAGTTATAGCGATGTTGGCAAGTAGTGAACTTTTGCCAGTGCCCCCATCACCTATGATAGAATTTGGATTAGCCTCTATTTCCCGTAGACGTTGGAAGCGTACCAAGTTTCATTTCTTAATGGGTATGTACTGTGTTACTGCAGGAAGACATCCTCTTTCACCGATCAAGATCTACAAAGATGGTTCCCATATCTGCTGTGTGATTCGGATCCCATGGGAGAAGCTGTATCTTCATTTCTTGTTGGTAGAAGATATTAGTTGTTCCTGGCATTCTTTCAAGTGAAATCCCTGATCCATTAGAAGGTATAAACGATGTGATGGCAAGAAATTTATAATGGTAACCAAGACAAAATTGATACCATCAACATAGGACTATTCCCACAATATTTGGTTTACAGTAAGTTCCATGAGGGTTGCAGAAGGTTAAATAAAGCGTATGCTACTGAGGATGACGTCAAAGGTCATAGAGGTCAGAGAGTCTATTAAGACATTGCATTGAGAAAAAAAACCGCATGGGTTGATAATATTATTGCCTATAATAACATCGCAATATGATTTCCAAAAATTGGGATGTTAAATGCACCAGATCGATACTTCACAATTAAAAAAGTGTACTCTTTACAGAGTGATACAACCGTGGATCTGAATCGATCACATTGATATCAGCCCAATTCCATGTGTGGTCAGTATTTCTTTTTTTTGGTAGTAGTCAGGAAATAAGACAGAAGTTTGGGGAGGAATACAAGTGAACAGGGATGCCAGTTTTCCAGAAAATTTGTTTTTCTTGGCCCGCCTGCCAGCCCGCCTGTTTTTTTTTTCTTTCAAAAAAGGTCCTGCCTGGCTTTAGGAGGACAAAACAGATTTCAGAGATTCCTGTAGAAAATTGTGCAGATTGATATTTTTGTTAGGCCTGCTGAATTTAGGAGGACTTGAGTTCATGTGTGATTGTGATGAAACTATATGCTTGGTTTTTTTTCCATCCGTACCACATGGAGGAGGTGGGATGGTATTAGAGGTGGATAAGTTGTTAAAAGTTTTGTGTTGTATATTTGAAATTGAAAATTGTGAAGATTATTCCTTGTCACCTCATGTAAAATACAGGAGGGCATGTCGAAGGCCATTAAGAATGCGAAAGGCCCTGTGGCTTCAGGGGCTCTCCCCTCCCCACAGCACCTTCTGGGGGGCCTAGGCAACCCCCAGAATTATGACATTTTCCACAATCCTACTTAATAAATGCCACTGGCATCCATAGAGATGAGTTTTCATTATGGTATTAAAAGCGATATTATGTTTTTCCCTTTCAGAGGAGCCATTTTCACCCACTTTCTGACTTATAATTTTGTAATGTTCTAAAAAATTGCCACTAACAAATTCTATCTATCTAGCTGCCGCAGCCGAAATTGCTGTTCACCATATAGCGCCAAATTTCCCTGTCCATCATTAAGATGGGGATGTCAGATGGATCCTGCTGGATGTCTAAAGCAATCATATCAATGGAGTTTAAGGGTGATGACCCCTATTTGGGCATGGCCAACCTCCAATCATTTGACGTCCCAGTCTACTTGATCAATTTGACAATAAAAAACAGGCAAATCATGCTTGGTATTGGTGACAGGGATGAAAGTGAAGAATGATCTCATATACCGTGCCTTGGTCTTGCGCTCAGACCAGGACCGTTTGTCACGCGCATTAGGAGCTTGGTTATGGTGCCATCTATTCCTGTAGCTCTTTTTCGTGGTCCAGGTCTCAGATCATTATCCTTAGACCAGAGAAACATGTCTATACACTTTTAAACCCCCAGGGAAAACATAAACAAAAATTTTCCCCAGATAATTTAACCCCTTCTCTATCTCCAAAATGCTTCAGATGACAAAATGCATCAAGATTTGGAATCAGCAGGTCAAGGTGACTAGAAACCAGTCAAACATTTGATCAGACTCTTTGTAAGGTAATATAGGCATACCCAGGGGCCCGGGGGGGAACTGTATTCAAAGGTGATATGATGCATGAAACCATGGAACTTTCAAAATGCACCCTAAACCGTATTTTCCCCGACTAAAAAACAGCTAAAACATACCCTAAACAAGTATTTTATCTGTTCATGACACCTCAAAAAGTACGCAGAGCATTGAATCGTAAATATCCTTTATTATTTTGCTTTACTACTTTACTATTCCCAAGTTCCGATTACACATTTTGGATGCTTTTTGATCCCTGCTTAATTAGAGATAACATTAAAAATTTCAGGGTTAAGAAAAGAAAAAACTACCCTTTTTTTTTTTCCCAGTATTTCTGCGGTTTTGACACCGCTAAACGTGGACGCGCTTACATCGCCCCTGCTCGAAAAAAAAGACACCCTTTTTTTACACGTTTTTCTTGTTCACACATCATCATATCCAACTTTGAATAAAGTGGCCCCCAGTTGCCGCAGGACTACTAGAACAAAATTATTTTGTTTCCTTGTGTTTACCTTTTTGGTTTTGCTGAGTTGCAGCCAAAATTGGTCTGATCTCCACTAATGAATGTGGGATCACATACGCATATATAGGTCTGCCAACTGACATTTGATGGGTTTGGTGATGATTGGTCCTTTCAGCATCATACTGCTGTGGCTGTATATCTAATCTCTGTATCTGTGGCTGTATCTCTAATGAATTCTAAAGCAAGAAAATTAGAGAGGAATCATTAGCAGCATACCTCCTATAAATCCCATTTAAGCCTTAATCCATATGACAGAAGGTTTGCAAGTTTGTCATTCAGGTCCTGAACTCATTTGCATTAAGAGAGGGTGATAAATCAGCCTTCTTTTATTCTGGGGGGGGTTTGTTTAAATATGGATAAATCAGATTTTTGCTAAGAGTAAGAGAAGAAAAAAAACAATGCCATTGGTTCATGGTTCAACCCCCACCATTATAGCGCCAGACAAAAAAATGATCATTTTCAATGTGGTCCAATAAGTGTATCCAATCCAAGGCCGTAGCCAAGGTGGGTGCATCTGGGGGATGCGACATCATAAATTCCTGGGAGGCTACGGGCCTGATTCCAACCTACCATTTTTAAGTCCGAGAAATAGCCTCCATGGCTACAGATTGGGCTGTCAGTTCATCATAACTGCTGTTCTTATTTTTGCAAATATTAGGTGTCATTTCAGGTCACTACAATTTTGAAAATACAATTTTGCATTTTCAACATTTTTATACCACCCTTCCATATGTCAGGTGTGAAATTTGAGTGTCATATATCAATTGACATTGTATTCAATAAAACTGGTTTATTTAACACAAATACCAACACAAAAACAGTTTGTACCATAATTATCAGCACCAAACGTTACAAGCACCACTTCTGTGCTAGGTTGAATTGCTCCACTATCTGGACTGCCCTAGATTTGGGATTCCCGCTCTCCAATTCGATACCTTGTATATTCTGAAGAAACAATGAACTAATATGCAGTCCTTAAGGTTATGTATATAAGGCAAATGGCTTACACTGATTAGTTCAAGACCAGTCAGGAAGTCAGGAGGTTGTCCAGATCTTACCATATTCCCATCCCTCCTCCTCCCTCCCTCCCTCCCTGCACTCACTCACTCACTACACTCACTCACTCACTCAACTCGCTCCACTCACTCTGCACAGAGAATAATTGATTTTATCTAGCTACCCCTTATGAAAATGGCAATATATATGCAAGCATTCAAGCCAGCTTGCTGCATGCTTGCAGCAAGCAAATTTAAAAGTCTTGTGGCATATTGAACTTACGCACAGCACAAGCTTTGTTATGCTTTCAGGATTTCGCGCGAGTGTGCGCGCAAGATTGCGCGCAGGGTGCTTGAAGGATTGCGCGCAGGGTGCTTGAAGGATTGCGCGCAGGGTGCTTGAAGGATTGCGCGCAGGGTGCTTGCATAAGCACACGCGGTGCTTGCGGTTACTCAGTTGGGCAAGCTTTGCGACTCTGTAGGCTTGTGCATGCCATGCTAGTATGGCCTACTCACCATGCGCACATCTGCTTGTATGAGAGGTCATTTGCATAATTTCTCTTGAAATATCATTGCAGGTAAATTTTCTTAAAGGCTGACTTAGAGAATTCCCGATGAGGGCGCACTCAATTTTCAACACAATCGTGTTTTTTGCATTATACATAATGCCTTGTCCATATCCTAACCATTGTGCCAAATAACTAAGCTCTAATCGAAGTCCTCATATAGAAAATTTACAACTTTGTTATAAATGTCAGGGATCCGTATTTTTGTTATACACATATCCTATAGCACTGTAATAGTACTGTGCTTAAGGTTTTAACTGCCTGAAAAGGCAGACCAGTTCCTCTATCTTTAGTTCTAGATTACTATTTTAATTCTACAAAAATAATTATATTTCTCGAAAATCTCTGAATCGGTCCTTTAAATTCCCTCTGATACGCCTTAATTTTGATTAGAGCTTTAGGAGAGCCCTACGGGTAGCCTCTTTTTAGAAAGACTGTCTGTCCAAACTTGGCAAAAATTGGGCAATACATGATAATGAAGCCTGCACAGTACTGGTCCAAACGCATTAAACATATCGGACAATTGGAAAAAAACCCCGTGTCGCCTGAATAAGTTCACGTTTTCACTAAAATTCATACCCTTTAAATCGAAATTTCTTTCCTTAAATGAAATATTAACATAAAAGTAAAAAGTGATCTGACATGTTTGGATTCTGAATAATTGTATATTTCAAAACTAAGAAAGTTTGTTATTACAAGTTCTAGTCAAAAACACCATGTCGCAATAAACATTAGTTTCATTGTCATGGCATTGTTCCTGTTCAGATCCATTAAATTTGAAGCATAATATTATCAATGAACATTATAGTCCATAATGTTATGTGGAATAGGCCAAATGAATAGATTTGATTACCGTTGGCCTCATAAAATAATTACTTATTAATATCGGCACGACCTAATTGACACCGTACTTACACTTACAGTATACTGATGATTCCGCGTATTTACAGAGAGAATTAGCTTAATTTACTTCAATATATATTTCATTGTTGGTCGTCATACGACAGGGACGTATTAGCCTCAGGTATGTGTAATTAAAATCGGCAAGGCGTAAGATTTAAATTTACAAGCCCAAAACACGGTTAATGGTTAAGAATGCACATACGTACTTCAAAACACCTAATGAAATGTAGGAGTAGCTTTTAACCTTTATCATTTCTAAGCAGCTAATACCCCTAAGTACCTTCATTAGAAACATTTCATTTTTGCGTTTCTAACATATTAATTGGATGCCGTGGACCAAAATGAACTACAAGATCGAAACATGCGTTACTACTTATTTCAAACCAGTTTGCTAATCAAAACCTTTAGCGTCCGACAACCCTCTGCTGTCGCTGGATCGAAACTAGGCAGCCATTATTCTCGAAGCTCATTGACAACGTGCGAAGCTCGATAATGACAGGATTTTACGGGCAACGTGTTCGAAATCAACTGAAAGATATCCACGATTTTGCCTGTAAAAAAGGCAATATCTGTTTTTAAAACTGCTAAATCCAGTAAAATTTTTATTTCTCAGGAATGAATGGTCCTTGTAGTAACGTCTCTCGTGTCACAACGACAGACATGTCCCTTGGATAATATTTACGTGCACTATAGACAACTAATATCCTTTATAGATAAATTTGTAACGTCGTTTCAGAATCACTTTCACGTATTTCGTTTTTTACCTCAGATTGGGTGAATGTGTTTTTCCAGGATTTAAGTAATGTATTAACAATCGGCAATAATGAAGTTCAGGGGATAATTTAACAATTGTTTTCGACAAGTTTCAAATTCATATATAGTAATGTACCTCTAGCATGCCTTTTAACATGTGGTAACCGTAGGTTTTACCACCAATAAACTGCGATTCTTGTGATTATACTCTTGTTACTATGAAAAGTGGGTTTTTATTATCCATTGTTATTTATTTTGAATATATAACACGTATACTTTACGTAATGAGGATTGTGTTGTTGCTATTCTATATTTTCGGAATTACTTGTTTACATAAGTTAACAAGTAACGTAAGTTGCAATATTATATGAAATTTACTATAACTGTCACTCAGCTGTCTTATTTATCTATTGCGTTTTACATTGCCCGAAAAGCAAAGATGATTTGTTGGGCACATACAAGAGATCCTATGCAATATAGAGCCTTCGAAACTCTTCAAGAGGCTCTTTATCATGAAAAAGACCAGCTGGGCATGATAAAGACGAAATAGCATCTGTAACGAACATTGATTAATCTCAACTAACTTGAGAATCCAAGAGTAAAGACTAACTACGGTTGTATGTTCCATGTCCAAAAAAAATTCAAAGTGATGCAACGTTGATGGTTTGAGACATATATTGTTGACACAGCCTTGCATACATATGTGTTAAGTTAATTAGTTCTTTAATGGGGAAACTTGAGATATACACTTAATTCCTAATGCTAAAACTTGTTTGCGTCGGAAGTGTGGAATAGTTTTGTTCTCAAGTGTTTGTGGAAACACTACGTCTTGACAGATAGATTTAGGTAATAAAAGATGTTGTTTGTCGTAACCAAACGACCTTAAAACCTTTTGACTTGTGAGTTTTTTTTTATTTCTTTAAAAAAGATAAAAGAAAATCCCGCCGACACCACTGTTCCACCACCAAATTTCACCACTTCCATTTATCTTTTTCTTGAGAAACATGGATACAAATAGCATGGGGGAAAAAGAAATATAACTCATAAAGATGGTTACGTAAGTTAAAGTTTGAATGTTTTAGATTTTTGAAAAACGCGGCGAATTTTTAGTATTTAACATTATATTTATTAATCTAACTCTCCAAAAACAAAACAAAGACCGACCGACCGCCCGGCCCGACCGACCCTGCTTTGTTTTCTTTAGTTAACGGCAAACAACATAAAGCTTTACCTTGCAAGGGTATTGAAATAAGGGTGTTGATCTTAATACATCAACATACTTACTGTATTTCAAATTGTCCATGTTGAACGCAACTTTTTTCAGTTAAGTGTTAAATTGAAAACGTTCGCACTTTATGCGTTGTGATAAATGAGCGATTCAGCAAACAATGTTGTATTATCTAATTCGTTTCCATTTGAAAGATTGTCGTTACATCCTGCAAAGTAATTAATATACAGAATAACAGACAGTTGACATTTTTGGGGAAAATATGCAATTATGTAAGCAAATACATCCCATTGTTCAAGAAAGCCGGCTTCATTGTATGTATTTCGTATACGTTTTTTGAAGTAAACTGTGATTCTCTGGACCTTCAGCGTTATTTGATAAAATCAATTAAACTTACGTTACCCTTTGTCCAGACATTCTTACAACACAAATCCCATATTGAAATGCAAAATAAGCTGGCATTCATGACAAAATATAATTACGACACCATTGATGATTTTGGTAAGTATTTTATTTAGGAAATTCATTCATTCATTTGTATTGTCCATTGAGAAAAAATAATATTTGAACGGATTATTTTATTTTCGCAGTAATCAAAGACGTCAGAAAAATTACTCATTTCGTCGATGATACCATTAACCATTTAAGGTCTAATCTTACAATTTTCACCTTTGAATGCATCATCGTTAATAGACAGAAACCTTAATATGATTTAACTTCCTCGATACTCACCATGTAGAGCATTAGCTTGATTGTGTGACTTGTACTTACCTTAAATCACCTACGTTACATCAATTGTCCTTCATGTACCATTTCATAGTAATTGATCAATTCATGTTAATGAATAGCCAATGTGAGAGGCAAGCACAAATGCATCATTTGAAAGCAACATACCAACTGACTGGTAACTAATCATAAAATACCAGAAACAAAAAAGAGTATTGTGTATTAATTGATCTAAATGATTCAACTTAGGAGTTAAGTTAAAGTGCCCAAAATAAGTTTTCCAGATCACATGGAATAGTATTTACTACCCTACGCACAAAACTTACATAAAGTCCGTAATTAATAAAACCCTTTGAGTATTACAGTGACCTTGGTGAGTGAAATCTTCATTTTATTGTTACATCACATGATAACGTAAGTTACTTAAGAAATACAAGACTAAAGTTGAAGGTGTGTGAAAGTAAAATTTCGCAGATTACAATGTTGATATTTTTCAAAAGAACAGAAACTTTTAGGTACTAGGCTTGCATTTATGAAATAAGAAGTTGATTCTTTGTTGACTTTCCTTTTTTCAATTTGTCCATTCCACTTGCTCCGATTTATGGGTTTGGACCCAGTACATCATAACACTGTAAAAAATTAATGTTGATATGGCAACCTACTGTATAACACACAACCAATCCTGTATTTTGATGGGTGTCAAAATCTGGTACAACATTTTCCCAAAGTTGGAAACATATCACAGTACAGTGTGCAAGGTCCATGATGAAATTGTTGTCGCACATAATAGGGTTTAATAATTTTTTATGTCACTCTTATGCCTAATTATGGACTTTTTATGTGCACATGTACAGATGCCAAAAAGTGTCTTTTTTATATACTCTTAAATTTTAACATATATTTCTGCAACCGACTTCCATTAGTACCCCGGGGAACACGCAGTAACTTGAACACATCTGAGAGGCATTCCCTTCATTCTGATTTTTGCGGTCAGACAACAGTCGATGGGCCGTTTTCCAATCATGAGATCGCCGAAAATAAATTGCTTGCTATAACACCGTGAGACTTTTCTCCGCAGGAGATTCACATTTCCGCTTCGTGCTGCTAGCGCTGTCAGAACGTTTTCTTTTTGAGATAAGAGTCTATGGCCTTTTTTACCCCATCCCATTGTGCAGTAAGTTACCTCCAAGATTCTCTCCCCACCACCAAATGTACATTTCAAATTTGGCAGCCGTGCAAAGTCAAAGTTTGCAACCTTGAAGTTCTGCCCTGACAAATCCAAAGCTGGTTTATACCATGCCAGTGGTTCCCGCTTTCCCCCGCAGGATAATCGTCAAAAATAAATCGCTGCTAATTGCTGCCGTGAACGTGTTCCCTTGAGAGACTGTTTTGCTTTTAACTGCCATTGAGATGTTTTTTGTGTACATTTTTTGTAGAGGTTACCATACAATCGGCAATTAGCAAGAACGCATTCTCTTACTGCCGGTGTAGTCTAGAAACTCCGAAATGCTTTGCCGTTACTGCGAAGGCAGTATATTGTCTGATGGAGCGCAGACGTTTCTTGGTTAAAACCATTTAAAGTCTGATTCAGAGATTCGAAATTTATTTTTTGTGTGTAACAATGAAAAATAGTCAACTAGAACTCAGATATTAACTTAAAATGCACAATTTCCGAAAATTTTTTTTGAGATGACTCGTATTTTTCGTTTTGATGCAGTAACATTTAGGCCTATGTGTAGTAATACGTCCCATAGGATACTGTGAAACAATAATTTCCGTGATCCGGATTTTATAACAAAGTTGTGATTTTCTATATGAAGGAATCAATTTAAGCCTTAGCAATTTCACACAGGATTAGATAAATGGACAATCATTATTGTACATGCAAAAAATACAAATGTTTTTTGGAAAGGGAGGGCGCATCCTCAGGAAATCGAGTCGGCCTTTAACGGCAGAGGGCAAAATTTAATTTTTCTACGTGCTATTGGTGAAGAAAAGCGCATTTAAAGCTGACAATAGGACGAAAAATCTCATCCCGTAAACAGCCATGCGAAAAGATAGGGCTGAGCTGGCACTCATCGGCACAAAAGTCCCCTGCCCGATTATTGCTGGCGGGGCATTTACCAGCTCAGAAGAGACCCACTGCTATAAGTCCCAGTCTGGACATACCCCCCAGGTGATCGCCAAAATCAGGTTGCCGAGAACTGCCAGCCTAAGTGTTTTTCCCTCAAATTAAGGCAAAAAATTAAAAAAAAAAAAAGGGTTTTCTTTTTTTAAAAATATAATCTTATAAGTTAAATTGTTCTTCAAAATGGGCTGACAAATACAAAATTCTTATGCTCTGTATCTCACAAATCCAATCCTACATGGCCTTCAACACCCAAAAAAAGAAAAAGTGGGAAATAACCTGAATGCCCGTATTACTCCTCATGAGATCACCAAAATGGATTGCTGTATAACTGGTCCAGTAACGTGTAAGAGTCAAGCTGCCAATAAATACTGTATCCTTACTACCCAAATCGAACAGGCCAACTCGACCCAATTGGTACAAAACCTAGTTTACCAAATTTGGGTTGGGTGGTACGATATCACAGTCGGCCCAACTCTACTCTACAACCATATGCCATTAAATAAAATATCCCTATCAATGTGATTATGGTAATGATTTTATGTGACATATCATTGAGGAATATCAGGCCAAGTCCTGTTCCTGTACTGGCAAAATAGCCTTTGCTATAACAAGCAATCACCAACTTACCTAAAATTGTTTTGTTTATGAAAAAAACAAAAAGGTATTTACATCTCTTTGTATGGAGTACTTTTTGATATTTAGGCATTCATACAAGTTCCCCAATCACTCACAACTATTTTCATTTGTGAATGAAATATAGAATTCTAATTAATTTTTATTCTTCCTCACGCGATCTGTGTGTCACTCTGAATCAGGTAAGTGCAACCTGCCGATTTATTACGCTTGGTTATATGCAGTCCCCACCACAATGATGTGTAAATATACCATGATGTACCATACGGCGGGAATGTTGTAAGGACTCAGGGTCAGGACTGGGAAAAAAGGACCACCCATATTTGCTGGTTTGCCTGCCCCGTACCCTTTGGCCAGTTGCATCCACATGTTTCAGCACTTATCACGTACGTGGTATACATAATCAGTCCTACAAGCCTATGTCACGGTAATGCATCAGTCGATGCACTTGGTTTTCGGGATGGGTTTTGGATTTTTGCACGTTCATCAAAAATGATATAACATATTTTATACTAACTAAAATAGTGTTGAGAATTCAACCGGCCCGCAATATCCTGCAGAGATCTACCTAGAGAGGATCATAATTTCATAGCGTTACTGTCGACATTTTTCAACAAACTAAGCAGCTCAGCCTTATCGGAATTTGGGGTAGGTACGCATACGGTAATTTAGCCACTTAACTCGTTTGCGTCCCATTAACTGCCCTAAGCATTTCCACTTAAAATCATTCAATGCCTTTGTCTTGTACATGATACAACTCTAGTTGCTGGAACAACTTTTCAGCTTCAATCATTACGGTGCCACTTCTGACACTGCAAAGCATCACCGTCATTCAAAATAGCCAATATATGCTCTGTGGCTGATTGGCTAACTCATCCAACAAGCCTTTTGAATTTGTTGGTTTAACTTCAAGGAGACTCTGCCTGGTGTACTCCACTAGAGCCCTAAAGTGGATCACGTAAATAGATGCGCCACTGCATCGGATTGTTGGCAGGGTAAATGGATTTACTTCAACTCATTGATTGTAAAAATAACACAAATTTCTTGGACAGAATTGAACACATGCTAAGTGTGGCCTGCGTGGGCTCAGGAGAAACATTGCATCAATAGTTTCGTGATGCGTATTGGTCGACGCACAAACCTCCCGTATCCTTATGCACTTACAAGAGGTGTGCTTATCTCCTGTCCAAGTAAATTTTGATCCCACTGTAACTCTAGTTGGATTGGGATTGGAATCAGTGGTCATCTTCGAGGGTTTTATTACATGCACCAAATGCAGTAACATTGGCCCTGTGCATGTAAATTTTGTGCTGTGCATGTAAAGTTTTGTGCACATTCAGCCTTTTTCAAGGAAAATTTCTAATTGTGCATTGTAACTTTAATTTCCTAATCGGACACTGGATTGCATTGTTGTTGGAAAGGTGGACCCGCCATGAAATTTGACACCTGTTGTCCTGACACAACCTTTGAATTGGGGTTGAACAGCGGAATATGCTTAAGACTTAGACTTTAGAGAGGCACTTTTGCTCCCCAGCCTCAGCTTTGGCCCCCGCTGACCTAACTGAAAGAGTTGGGCTTTTTAATAATCTGAACCAGTAGTCCTCTCAAGAAATTTGTCAATTTTGTAAATGGACAGAAACCACAGCACAGTGGCCTATGACCTATGATTATTATATATTCATGTGACTACTGACATTTTTGAATAGCTTTCTCTTGAACCATAAATAAAACACAAGATGCTATAATCTCAAAGTGCATCTTCAAGAAATGGTATTACAACAGCAAATTGATATTACTGAAATTGCAATGTTGTAAAAATATTGCATTGAAGGGTATAATCATGCGATCATGCTGATATTTTTGCACCATATTTGAAACCTCTCCAGGCACATGTTTTCTTGTAACTCATGTACCTGTGATCAAAAACATGAATTTGTACACAGTGTTAGTATACAAAATCCCATCAAAGCTACCTGTGTACTGCAGATTTCTTATTGTAACATAGCTATTCACTGATTTCGGTGTATTAAATTTTTGGATTAGAACTCCCTAACTTACCGTTTACACCACAAGTGTAACGCTTTATTCATATGGCTCCTCATTATACTGTTTATTACAATTCTTATTAGTTTTACGTTTTCTCTTCTTTCCCAAATCCACTCTTCCCCTATTCCCCTCCCCTTTCTCTGATCCATGAAACTTACACATGCATATCAAAAGGTTTTTTTTTGTGGGAGGGGTAGGACATTGCCAACCTAACCGCAACAGCAAATCAAAACGCAGCAACTTCCGGGTGCGATTTTTTCAAAGACTTACGTAGGAGGGCACTTTATGCATATCGAACAGTTACCCTATCAGATTTACTAAAGACTAGGCCTGGTCACGAATATTTAAATCTCATGCCCATTAATGGAATTACACTATTTTGCAGCGGGAGTTAATCCACTAACCCGACGGATTTGGAGTCAATAACTTTTTTCCTAAATTATCATGCTATTACTAAGATCTTTTTCCGATACATCTTTGGGACCCCTCTGATTTACCCGTAAGTAGTATCGATTTTGATATCAGATGATGGCCGTATTTTTCTCATTGTCGTCCTTAAATTTGAGGCCTTCAAATCCATTTCATTCCCAAGATATAAAAACCGCCGTTTGTAGTGTTAACCATCAATTGTTAGCACAGTATGAATAGGCTTTGCAACATGCCATTATGCGCCTACCATCAAACTGCAGTTCGGTTCCCACGGTACTTTGATGGGGTGTATGTGGCAAGTGCCAGACTCTCATACAAGTAGAGAACACATACAACATAAATCGGAACAAGCACTTTTTAGTGAGATGATTTGGGACAGAGACTGCCATAGTAAATGCATGTAGCAGTTCCCAAATTACCGTTTGGAAATCCCAATGCCCGATGAAACCCCGAGCAGATTGTGTCCTACCCCCCCCCCCTTTGATATTAAAAAGGATCCAAATTTCGCTTTAACGGGCAGCTGAGGTCCAACCATCCAGCAGTAATTTCGTGCTGCAAGCTGGACCTCTCATGGTGTGTATAGGGGTGAGCGGTTGTATACCACAACCATGGTTATCCACACATTCGTTCTGCACACGCATCACAACTGATATGGCACTGATTATGACAAGTAATCCATCAAAAGTTATGTTATTTGGGGGTTATTCTCACAGTAAACAACAGCAGAAATAAGCCAAAATATAAAATAAATCCAAACTTGGAAGTCTCCACTTCCCTACTCGATAATGGATAATCGATGGGGTCCTCTGCAGACATAAAACTATCTGGAGAAGTACCTTTGAATGGTAATCTCAAAATTCTTTAACTGGTTGTTTTGAGACCTTTCACTATAATCAGATGAAATGTTATATAATTGGATAACAAATTGCTTTTACCCTGTAGGTAAACAAACTTTTGGAAAAGGGGAAACATGTGATGAACAAATTCTGGCGGTTCCCCCAGTGTAAACCTATTTTTGTCAGTGATGTGTTATTCTATCAGATATTTTCTCAGACTGCATGGAATTAGTGTGGACTCCTATATAGTATGAACGGAGTTTTGGAGGTGCATAATTACCAAAAGGCAGCTTACAATAGTTTTCAATGGAATTCTCCGTGGGGCAGGCCAGAAAAAGCTTGCACAGAAGTAGCTAAAATTGTGTTGTGTTAGGACCCCTAAGGTTTTTTCTTCATTCTTCAATATCATTCACAAAAAAAACCCAGAGCATCAATGATGCAGTGGCTATTAATAGCTCAGTTAAAGCTAATGTTCGCTCATAACATGACGAGGGCTATCAGTGATCAGTTTAGGAACCTCTAGAAGCTGGACGTAGTAATAATTATTTGATGGGACATTTCTACACCAGCCAATATCTCATAGTAGTTACCCACACAGCTACCACCGAGTAGAATGGAGTACCTACCCATTAGAAATTTACACTAATGGTTAGGATTTGTGTATTTTGGCCATTTTTAATAGATATTTTTGGCAATATTGGATTTTTTGGCGAATGGAGGCGGGGATAGGTTGTTTTTTTTATGATGCCGTTTAGAATTTCTTAGTGATTTTCATAAAAAAACATAAAAAAAATGCTAAAAGAAGAAAAAAAAAGTGTATACGCCTGATATTATGAAATAGGTCCAATTTTCATTCATCTCAAATGGCCGTCATGGTAACCGTAAGCGCTAGTGGTTAGCCTGTGTGTCTACTCCGGTACTGTATGCACAACATCCACCTTCTCACCTTGGTTTGTGGGCAATTAAAGGTAGCACATCGGGGTGGGTTAGGTACAGCAGAGTAGCCACATCACTGATACCTAATAATGGGTACTTGTAAGCCCTATCTGCAGGCCCTCGAATTAGACCCAAGGTGTACTGTTCGTAGCTGCCGCGGTAAGTCTGGTGTACTGCCGTTATAGTTTACAGTGAGTAAGAAAAGGCTGGTGTAATGTTTGTAAAGTTGGGCAAAGGGTTAGGCCTATATTGTAATATGGCACATTAAAGGTGCCTTTAGGCTTGAATAACAATTTGATCATGGATAAGGGTTTAAGATTAATTATTAAAGGCAAGAAGAATATAGATCTAAGGTCCAACATATGTGGGAAACTACCCTGCAAGGGCCAATGTACACTGAGTGTCATGAAAATCAATCGAATATGTGGAATACACCAAGCAATGTTATAATTTCTGACCATTTTAAACCTGCGGTTCACATGAGGTCACCAACATGTGGGACTCTGTCTACGGGCCCATTTTATCCAAAGTGTCAAGGAAATCGAACCACATTTGTGGATACACCAAGCAATTTTATAATTTTGTCAAATTTAAGGTCACATGAGGTCACAAAGGTCAAATGAGGTCACAAAGGTCAAAGAGGTCACCAACATGGGGCACTACCCAAGGGCTAATTTATCTAAGTGTCATGAAATCGATCGATATGTTGATACACCAAGGAATGTTATAATTCTGACGCCATTTTAAGATCACATGAGGTGTGACCTGGATCACATGAGGTCAACATGTGGGACTGCTAAGGCCATTTTATTTAGTGCAAGTAATGATCAACCTTGTGGATACACAAGCAATTTTAGAAGTTCTGACCATATTAAGTTCACATGAGGTCATAAAAACAAGTCAAATGAGGTCACAAAGGTTAAATGAAGGTCACCACATGTGGGGACACTACCCAAGGGTCATTGTAACTAAGTGTCATGAAATCGATCAACATATGTGGATACACCAAGCATTTTTCTAATTTGACCATTTTAAGTCACTAAGGTCCACAACGAAAATGGTACACTACCCAAGGTCCAATGTATCCAAGTGTCAATGAAAATCGATCGCATATGTGGATACACTGCGCTCTCGCTAGCCTACCCTCCCGACCTTTACCTTTTGCACAATGTCTCATTTGGGCCCGCCAGAACCTCTATACCACATTAAAAATTTCGCTACCGACCGCGAAATAGTCCGCCGATACGCGCACTATTTTTCGGGAAACTCAACGCCCATGCGCAGTGAGTCTTCCTTATCAATTGTGTTCTTCTTCCAAATGGGAGCATGCTTATCGCTGACGCTACAGGAATAATCCGTTCCAATCTGCCGGCAAATAACTGCACTGACCAGAAGAAACGTCAATTCGATCACATAAGTATCCTTAGCCAAAACGTAGCCTAAGAGTTTGTGTTATTTCGGCGAGTTAGATGTATTTCGAGTTTTTATCTCGCGTATATCGAATTGGTATACCTGTAGAGACCGCCTATCCTAGCCCGGATTGTGCGGTCCCCTCTAAAATCCACTTCTATCCCTCCTTCCTTTATGACGGTGACTTTTCTCTGAAGAACGGGGATTTTTACAGCAATTCTCTCACCGTTAAATTGATCCAGGCTAGGGCCAGAAAAGTGTAAAAAACAAATTCTAGCGTAATACCGCCATGTTGAGTATTTGTATGGTAAGCCGTCGTGCCTAAAAACCGGTGGTTTTTATGATCTGCCGTTTGGTCCAAAAATATATTATTTTTAGGTATGGTAAAAAAGATCCTGATCGGATCTTTTCAGGCTGATATTCCATGTTTTTTTTACTTTCAGGTAATGGTGCGCCTGTGGTTTTCCATAAATCATTTTTGGTGTTTTTGCCTTGTGCCCCCGGGACTCGCCCCACCACCCGGGGGGCCTATCCTAGGGTGTGGTGGGTGTTCCTGGGTTCCCGTAGAGGGATTTTGGGGCAGGTTGAGTCAGATTGGGGGGGGGATCACCCAAAATTGGACATAAAATTTTTTTTTTTTAAGTTTTGTATTTTTTTTACCGAGAGTCTCCCCATCGACTAGGGATGGGTTGGGACGGATCTAAACTTGTTTTGGACCCCCTCCTCAAACTGGAAGTGGGCCAAAATTAGGTCGTTCCTTCAGGTCCCTGGGTTTTTCTGTGCCCGGGCGGGCCCCCAGGTTCCCTTTTGAGTTCGGGAAGGTGGGGGACATTTTTCCCATCATCTATCCCTGCCCCTCCCCCTGTATTGCTCGGTCCCGCTGGGGGAGGGGGGGTCGAAGGGTCCGCTGGATTCCTATAACTCGAGGCGGAAGGTCGGGGCTTACCGCCCCATACTCCCATGATCTGGGTTCACGTAGCGAGTCCACCCCTGACCCCCCCCTCTCCTTGTCGCTCCTCCAGTCCGGGGGGGATGATGGTATCTGGATGCCTATAACTTGATGCGGAAGGTCGGTGGCTTTACCGCCCATACCATCCCATGATCGAGTTTCCATAGGAAGTCCGCCCCTATCCCCCTCCCTCCTCAGCAAAAGAGGTCGGGACTTGTGTCGAGGTCGTGACACGGCGATGGTCCTCTCTCGCCTTCGGCTTACGGGAGGAGGGGGGCCACCTTCCATAGGTCGGGGACCTCTAAGGGCACCCCACGGGATTCCGGTCGATGGATAGAGCTTCTTTCTGGGTCGGGTCTTGGTCCCCGGTTTATTTTGGGGGTACCCCCCTCTCTACTCCCGGTCACTAATTCATGTTATTTCCTTTAATTTATTACAGACATAATGTAACCATCAAGCGACACCAATATGGCCTCCAACCAGTTATGGTTTGCAACCATCGATTAAAGTGGACAGACGAGCAGTGGCACGCCTTTGAGGTTCCGTAAGAAAACAGCCCTCAGGCCCAAAAAGGCCAAGTCCCGGGAGACCCTGGCGCAGGGAGGCCGTCGCTAAGGACAAAAGGGACCCCCATCCCCCAAAGTTGCTCTTCCGACGAAGCA
>JAMKCH010014853.1:0-47248 GCA_023653785.1 Ophioderma brevispina | reverse complement strand
TATACCGAGACTGCACTGTACTAAACAACATGTCAGTACTTAAAGAGAATGGAGATTCCAGAAAGAGCGCCCCCGATTATTTCTCGAACCCTGGTTTTTTTTACAGTATTTGAATTGCGTATTACCATGTATTAGAGACACACACCTGAAGTGAAAAGCCAAATACGCCATCTTTATGTAATAAGATGAGTGATTTAGTTAGTTTCTAGTCATGACAACAGAAAGGTAAAAGCATGACTTTTCTGGGGAACGGACTGCCGATAGCAGGCAGTTCAAAACTAGGTGTGCGGTTTCTTTTACATCCATGGAATGGCAATAAACCCGTTTGAACGTGCTCGGGAGTGGTCTACAACCGATCCAGTGAAGATTTGGAGAAATTCGTATTCCTAAAATTCTTCTCCGTAACTTTAAAAGATGGTAAAAAGTGGAAATGTTCGAGAAGTTTAAGAAACACAGACATTTCTATCATTGAAAAAATTCCTAAGTGACTAGCACTTTTGTGGGCTAAAAGGAGGGGTAATAAAAGTCAAGGTTTTATGTGTTAGGAAGAGGATTTTTGTAGGATCACATGGCCTGTATTGAAGTGAAATTTCCCATAACTGGTGCATGTGGGTGAAGTCAAAACACCCTCTGGGGTTAGGGTTGGACTTAGGGTTAGGGTCCAGCAGTTCTAGATGACCCCTCCCCCCACCCCCCCCCCCCACCCCCCCCCCCCATTTGATGCATAATTCAGTTCTTGAAGGTCCCTTTGGGAAAAGTTTTTGCCTTAGAAGCTCAATTAGCCAAATTTAAATTTAAGCTCTCTTGCATGCAAATTGTTTTTTTTTCCTCAAAATTTCCGTTCCCAAGCCCCTACTTCGGAGGACCAAAATTCAGTTCACAAGTCCCCAAGTTCAGAAACAGGGTTAGTGGTGCTCATCCCTACCTGAAAAAAAAGTTGAGTGCCCCCGTTCACCCACACTCATCGCATGAAGTATGAACCTTAAGCCCCCAACATCAGATATCATCCGCAGTGAACTTGAGAAGAGTAATTGAGAATAAAAAATATTAATTTCTTCAAAATTAATAACTGCTATCTTCAGTAGACAGTCAAAAGAAAGTAAACTCTAATTCTTGGGGACATGATGGACACTAGGGGCCGTATTCTCAAACCGATTGTTTAAAAATAAACGAGTGGTTAGGACTAACTTGATTAGCTAAGGCGCACAATTTTAAAAACTGCGGGTTAAATATTTTAACCAAGTCGTTTGAGCGAACCATGATAGTGAAATGCCGTAATATCATCCACCGAACTGCGACTTCTCTTCGCCTATTATATACGTGCGTGTGAACAATATTTATTGTGCGATATCCCTTCCATAGTTTTAAATGCCACACAGGAAGTCCACGGGTAAATTTCAATAATTTCACGTCTGCAAGGTGCGTTAGAATTTGTTCAGCGATGGGGAAAATCACCGGGCCTATTTAAAACTGATTTATTACTGACTGCACTCAATACTATAACAAATAACAACACGAGTATAAAAATTAAAGCATGGAAAATTGACGAGAAGAAATCACGAGGACTCGGAAAAGAAAGAACAGAAACCACGAGTATCCCATATAGCTGACATATCAGGATTTTGATGAAGTGTAGTTAAACCGCCTTAAACTACCCCCAGACCAAGTCTAATATTTAAACAACGTTTTAGACATGTTTAACATGTTCCGGCTAAATTTAAAGGCTTTTAAGGTTAACCATCGTTTATAATTGCTTTATTTTAGCGGGGGCGTTTAAATGGCGATTAACCAGTGGACTTAGCGTTAAATTGTTGGAGAATATAGCCCTAGGTGGTTATTAAATAGCGAGATTAATAACGTTGAAAATCAGTTTCAAATGTTAAACAATTTATGCCATCTCATAGCCTGAATCAGGAACACTCATGTATATGAGTATGTTGAAGTCGTCACAGAACTTTAAATGCCACGCGGTCACTTTCCAAGAGGCCTCTGTTACACGGTGGTGTTAAAAAGCTTGATCTTGGTAGCAATAGAGATTGATGGACCTTCTTCCTGATCTTTTATATTTTTGCCAGAAGGCAACCCAACGCAATGATTTGTGCCTATGAGGTCGCTTGATGCTAGAGGGACATGATAGATCCATATATTTAAAGTTGGATACATGACTTATTTGGCTGTCCATATCCCTTCATGGATGGCGGGGATTGCAATTAAGGGTCAGGCCGATGTTCTTAGCAAATATTTCGCAGCAGATTTGTGGGAATACAAGTTAACAATTCCAATTAATTTTGGGTTAAAAGGAGCTAAAACCTACACTTTTTTAGTATGCTTTGCCATACTACGAACAATCAAATCAAAGACTCGAGTGAAGACTATTGTCTGTAAAGGTATCTGCATTTTAAGCACAATTTTCATAATCTCTTTTATAACCAAAAATTTAAAGACAAAAGAGGTAGTTTTTAGAGTATTATATTATCCCTTTACTCAAGATACAGAATATTTATGACGTGTGCCAATTCTTGGAATTTGATTGTACGAAACATGCAAGGTAAAGGTCAATCCCTTTTTTTAAACATGTTTCCCTTTTTTCACCATAACATCACCACAAATATTACAATACGTTTTTTCTTTTCCCAGTTAGGTCTGGATTAAAGTTTTACGTATTCTCCATTCTCTTTTGCTAATGAAAAGTTGCAAATTCTTTTCTTTGTATCTGTTAGAAAAATGAAAGCAGAATTATGTTGGTAATACAGATAAGTTTGTGATGCACCAATACATTCTTCTATTTTATTTATTTGAATGTCCCTTCAGTCCATTCCTTTTCAAGCAGTCTTCTACACTTAACATCATGCATCCTGTCTAATTCATAACACATCACTGATAAATAGACGGTTCATAACGCGACAATTATCCGCGCATTAAGCTCTGTGATTCCAGTTTGGAGAGTTACACGTCTCACACGCACCGCCTTGCATAAGCAACAACGTACCGATGTTTGGTGAGCCATGAGAAAAGGACAAACCTTACGCGTGGACTTGGATCTTGACAAAGGCATGGTAAAATTGCCTTTTCTATTCACGAACATTCTCCCGGAGGCACCGAAATGTCCTAAGTTTTGACGTTCATAACTCAACATTTCAATATGAACATACAGATACAGCATATTTACAGTATTATGATTCCACTCACGCTGTGTCGTTATTTGCCAATTTTCTTCTCATAATAGGACCAAATGATTGCTCCACATTTGTAAATACCATCCTCCCCAAGTTTTTATGATATAGATTTAGTCGCTATTGTTTTTTTGAATATTACTTTATTGCCAATGTTGTCAATATGACTTTTGTGAGGTCACTAAGTAATTTTTATGATTTGACCAGGCGAATTAAATCAAATGGCCCAAAGCAGATTCCCACAAGAGATATGTACTTCACAATAACAGGGTTTTGCTTTGGAGAAGGATTGGTCATATTGGTCACTTAGGGACATCTTCAAATCTCTGACCTCTATGCATATAGCATTTAAGTACATTAACAGGTGTTAGATGAGGCCAGAGGTCCATTTTTCTATCAGTTACAATCACACACAACACTGTGGGGGGGGGGGGTCATATGAAATGGCTATGGCTGGCACTTCCAACCCGAGGGCCATTCAGTGACAGAGGACTACCAAAAATAATTGTTTTGGGCGGAGATAGCAAAAAATGACCAAAATGCCCCTGGTGACAAATTGCAATTTCTCCCAAATGGGGTCTTTAGAAAACTTTGCAAAAATAAATCCCCTCAACTAGGAGTCGTTTGGGTACATTTTTCAAAATCCCCCCCCCCCCCGATTTTTTAAAAAAAATACGGGACTTTGGGTGACAGTAGTAAAATCTGTCAACAAGATGGGTCTTTGGGCAACATTTTAGAAATATATGGGGTCTTTGGATGACAGGGATGCTGAAAATAGGGTGTCCTAAACAGCCGTACAACATGTGGTTTCCCCTCCAAGAAGGGGGGTCCCCTGACTCCCCACCTTCTTTCACTCGCGACTTGTTGTTCTCTCAATGCCCTCTAATTTTTGGCTGATTTCCTCACACAGTGGTGGATATTTATGGACGGAATTTTAAGGTGATGGCCCAATTTAAAGGCCCTATCAGTGATTTTCCTAAGCAGAAAATAAAAACAATCATCAAATCATATTTTTTGCATGTCTATAAGAGGTGTAACTATCCTAACATACCCAGAAAGTGATGGGATCCCAAAGCACCTAAATAAGGACAAAATGAACATTTTAGTCATAACCCGTATGGACCCTTATACCACATGTAATTGAATAGGATCATATCTTTGAATTGCTGGGTTTCTTTTTCTTCCATAATTTTTCAGTTGGAAAAAAATACTTTGAGAATTTATACAGACTATATCCTTCACTTTTAGCTATTCTGCAATTTCAAAATGGTTTGACTCTTTGGGTGGATCACTGATAGTGTCTTTAAGTATATACTTTTCATCGGATAGAATTTCTTTGCCTTAAAACATCTGTAAAGCTTCGCGCCGATATTCAATCCGTTTTCATGCGATATCTAACATGATTTTTGTGAGCCCATAGTGTACTGTGTGAACTATATTGGTCAACCAAAATGGAGTACATCCATTCCAAACCAACTCCTTTAGTCCCTAAGATTTCACACAGTTTAATGATAAAATAAGTAGCTTTGTCTAAGGATCACTTAAACCGAGGGTCTCCTGACAACATAAAAAGTGTGTTTTTCCATGCTGTAAGGTTTAGGTATATGGACTTGGGCGGTAACCAATTTAAGCTTCCGCCATGAGCTTTGTTTAACTCAAGACGGCTGTCGGTCCGGAGACTAGCCTTTTTCTTTATCTATTCCTAGCTCTAGCTATGTCACCTCATTCACAGGACTTTCACTCAGCGGTATGCCACCACATATTACTGGTGAAATGGATTTAGTCAACCCTAAATTTTGGGTTTTAATTTTTTAGGCTGATGCTTATTCTTTGCCTCCTGCCCAAATTTTGCAACCCTCGAGATTAGCACCCACTGTCTGAACACTCTCCCATCTCATCAGAACAAAGATATAAATGCATCAACATGTCCTAAAATTTGTTTAATTTACGTTGTAGCAAACAAAAGCTGACACCCAATCACTTTTCCAAAGGACCATTTAATGGCTTCCTTTCAAAATGTCTGAGCACTTTGTTATGATTAAAAGTTGTCTAGAAGCCGACAATTTTGGTTGAAATAAGCTGAAGACGCCTTCTATCATCGTCTTTTGTATAGACACAGCATTCATTTATCAATGTTTTTGGAGATGTTCTAAATTAGGATTCATGGCTCTGCTTTCCCATTTGAATTTCCTTTTTTGTCAGTAATTTGATCCAAAAAGAACTACTAAGGCAGCTACAGATATCGCATCTATCAAGAAGCCAGCTTCAGCTCCTGAAACCTAATTTTCCCCGCCCTAAATGTTAGAACTTTGGGCCACAAAGTTTTATTTTATAATCAACTTAAATGTTGAGCACGATGTTGTGTGTGAAGTAAAACTGCGCACGCCGAGCTATATGATAATCCGATATAGAGAAAACGACTATAATGTTGTTTTTCGTGGCTTGTGTGCTCCCTGCAATCAGAGAAATAATACAGCTTAGCCTGCCTCTTGGTTATTAGCAATCAAAATACATATGCAAAAATGAAGACCTTAAAGGCTGACTCAGATTTCCATGAGGGCGCACCCAATTATCAAACAAATAGTGTTTTTTTTGTCATGTACATAATGCTTGTCCATATACAATCATTGTGTGGAATAACTAGCTCAAAAATCGGAGTCCTCTCATATTAGAAAATCACAACTTTGTTATAAAATCCGGATCCAGAATGTTTGTTAATCTACACGTATCCTAGGGACTTGTTTATACGGTGTATAATGTTTTACTGCATAAAACGAAAAAAATCCAATTGATCTCTAACTTTGGAATTGAACACTTCAGGTGAATATCTTAGTCCTCAGTGGCGATCCAGGATTTGAAAAACGTCAAAATTACCTACGTGGGGGCTGAAAGGACTGAACTTGTCCAAAAGCTTTCCAAAAGGGCTTATTTTGCACGATTTTGCAGAATGACCGGGGGGCGCGCGCGCCCACCTCCGCCCCCCCTGGATCCGCGCCTGTTTCTCGATGACTATTTTTAATTTCTAACTCAAATATTATATTTCAAAATACTCTCAGTCAAGCCTTAACATGCACTGCTTTGTGATGACAGCTGACATCCTCAATCACTATATGATCGAGACAATCCAATTCTCTGGCACAGTTCATGCCTCATTCACAATAAGTTTATAAAATGGACACCCCCTGGTTTTTGAGTATGATGTATGATACCCAATCCCACATGGTCAGTTCATGTCAATGTACGTACAGATACAAAACAACCCACTGAACTGTTCCTTGGTGGATGAGTGTAATGTACTCATAGTGATACTTTGTCCATCCACCAGAGGAGGTTAGTGTTCTTCCACATGCTTCTTCCATAACACTATTTGCACTGGTTGTCACATGTATTTATAGTGACAAAAAGTATCTATCTAAATGCACTAATCAGTAGTTCTTGAATGGATTAAATAAAACAATTAGAACCGATTAAATCCAGCGAGTGGTCCCTGCAAAGAACTGATCCATGGACCTGCCAGCACTAGAGTCATACCTAATGAGTGGGCCCCGCTCGTACACATTTCCCTAGCCTTGTCAAATGTAAAGCCCTGCAGACAGTAGCCTTTGATTTTCGGAAAAACATATGTGACGCTTTACCTAAATGTCTTGCATACCTGTAACATGGTGTCTATGACGTCATATTTAAGACATATCTTGGCAATAGCACCTGTCTACAACAATAAAATAAAAGAAAATAGAACCATAAAACATAATCTAAGACACAAAGACCCGTCTTCCATTCCAGCCAGACAATGTCTCCAGATTGACGACAAAAGACACAAGTTCTGCCGTAAAAACAGACTTGTAATTAGTGTCTTTCAAAGAGACTGACGTTGTGTCTAAATAGATACATGTCCTCAAAATTGATTGACATGGGAAATGTCTTTACCAAGACACCATTTTTTACAGTGTATTAAAATGTTCACCTCAATGTAAGCCTTTTTCCCATAGACGTCCTAAATAAATTGATTTATTACTGTGTTTTAAACCTCTTGAACCAAGCGGTTGTTTAAAAATGTTTGAGAGAATACCACAGCCTTGGAGGTATATTGAAATGTATTTTATTTTTGTGCATTTAAAGTTTGCTGGTACTTATCTAAAATATTTTGTTTTTTAAACAGAAGCCGAAAAGAACATCTCTTTTTTCACATCAGTTGAACATAAAAAAACACCAACTAAGGTCTCACATAACATCTCTAATGTTCACCATAATGATCCAAATTATTAAATCAGATTCCACCTGGGAAACTTAATTTAGAGGTCATTTTCGTGAATTCCTCAATGATGACGACATACGAGGTGTTCTGAGATAAGGTAGTGAATGCCGATGAGACTGAGTGTGCCCTAAGCATGTAGATCATCCATGTAACCTATGATGTTATTCTCGTTGCTTTCTCAGTGTTACACGGAGGGCATACTTATGAAACCTACTTAGCTCATCTTTCATGCAATGCCATGCAACTACAAATTTATTATGTACCAAAATTTTTCTGGTGTTTCCAGGTCTCTAAAGACAACTATCAGTTTATTTTGACTCGAAATAGTCAAATATTTGAAATTTACAGTAAATCTTAGAGGTGAAGGATAAGCTACTTCCACCAGCCTTAGCACTTGTATGTTAGGATACTTAGTTACAAAGATCCGAATTTTTTTGTGTTTTTATTTTCTGCCTATTGATGCCTTTTACGAGCCAAAATTCCAACATTTTTGCAGCTATTGTGCACGGCCGTATGCGGATGATTGGGGGACTTCAAAATGTTTGATAAAAGTGGACATACCCCCCCTAAAATGTTCTTTTGGACTTTTGAATATCTAATCCCCATAAATGGACTTTCTGTCAAAATTTTCTATATTTTGACCTTTTTATATCAAAAACCAAAATCAGCACAGAACTGGGCCTGTCATTACGATCAACTGTGTGTCCTCTTTTCATCAGTTTTTCATTTCTAGAATTTTTTTCAGGTCATAAATAGACGTAGCATTCTAGCATCAAAACCAATACTACATGCAAGTACAACACTAATTTTTCTAAATACCATAGTTAAGGTGCATTTATGATTCTAGCACCTCTTTTTGTTTCTGGTTCACTAGATATCCTTGAAAAGTTTATTCTCAAAGTTTCAATTGATTCTGATCTTGCATTATGGATGTGATGAGTAAATGTTTGTATCAAAGTCCCCAGAGACCACTGTGCTTTAATTTATGTCCATTTAGTACCATACAAAATACTAAATATGATCAATTTGCATATTAAAAGGGCATTTTTTGTGTCCCCAGCCTTGTCCCCGCTGGCCTTGCCTAAAAAAAAATTGAAGTTTTTTAATTCATCTGAAGCTGATTAAAGCTTGTGTGCCTAATCTACTGCAAATTCAATCTGGCCTAGAAGAGATTTGTAATTTTGTAATTTTCCCTGTCCGTACACTGATAGTGCATTTACACCACTGCATATTAATATTTATCCAACAGCTGTTGTTACAGGTTTTAACACAACTTCTGCTGTCACTTTGCCGAATCTATCCTTCTGTTGGTAAAATTCACGGTTAAAATTATATTCAACAATCCTTATTGAGTACAGTGAGTCAATTTACCTTTTCCTAGCATATGCCAATACCCAAACTCCTGGGTGGAGAGGGCAAGCAAGGTAGCTGTAATTCAGACTCCTTTTGCAACCTGCAACTTTTGCAAATCGTTTAAAAAGGCCATTTTTGTTGCAAAAAATTTGCAAATTTCAACAATTTACAATGATACTAAGGCATGATTGCCGATTATTCTTATGCTTCCATCAGGAAATCATCACAATTTTTTTCAGTTTTTTAATTTTTTGATTTTTTATAAAAAAACATTAACAGCTACTAAATATTACGGGGTACATTACATACACAACGGGGCAATTGAGACTAAGTAAAATGGCCCACTGGGGCTCAAATCACAAAGTCAAAATGATCATATCTCCTGTGCCTTTCCACTGGACCACAACAATGCTCTCGTAGTACTAGTACTAACTTTGATATTTTTGATTTTAGAAAGAATAATCTGTGGCAATCTTGGAGAAAAAATACCAATTTCTATAGTAAAATAGCCCACATATAGCATGGTAAAAATACCAAGCGTCTTGAGGGTGAAAGGTGACCCATATCAGGGACGTGGAAATACCTCCTGTGATGTTTTTCCCGTTTTCCTAACGGGCCGGGAACCACAATTTTACCGCACTTAGGTATATTGAAGAAACCATACACACAATACATGTGCGGAAGCCTTGTCACAACAATGGCTTTACTCAGCACACCCAATTAAGCCTTCCAAACCGTCACTTCTATGTACCCCACATACTGTAGGATATAATATGCAATATACTGTAATGCATCAAAAAGTAACATTTTATATTTAATACAAATTTTTAACAATATTTTATAGGCCCAAAATACCTATTTTGCACATTATATACACCTGACAACATGACATGCCTCCCCCCGATTAAAGACTGTGTCAGTCTTCTAAATAAACTGAAATAGCCGGTGTACAGGCCTATATAAAACATCTCAAACACCTTTGAAAATAAATAAATTCAGAAATCTGGTCATGTTAGTGCAAAATGGTAAGTCCATCATATTGTATAATAACAGAGTCAATTCAAGTCCATACATACATACGGAAATGAAGATCACCTCTCAGATTGCATATATGTCGACCGGAGTGCACTTGTAAACTTCCGCTGGTAAATGTCAATACTGAAGATCATGTCGAGATTTGAAGAATGTGAACTGTCCATTACAGGTAGAAATGTTTCAACAGAACGTTCCCAAATAAATAAATCTTCCCAGAATTCATCTTTAGGGAGTTAGGGTTTGTGACATGTCAGGCAAATTAACAATTAAACAGTCCCCTATCCAAGTCTCCATGACTGAGAAATATAAAACATTTTGTCACACACAACATTTTATGTCTAAGTCTCAGAGATGCATGGAAATTTTATTGTTTCCCTAAAAAAACTTAAATAGGCATACAGTATATCCATCAGTTGTGGATAAAATACAATATATATGTTAACACTTCACTGCCTAATGTAAATTACAACACTTATTTGAAACACTATAAACTATTATGCTCTACTGAGCCCATCTGCATGACCATTTGCTAGCCCTTACGGTACTCTACATAAATGTGAACTTCTGAAGTAATAAGAACCATCCATCAAACGAGTATTTGTCCACTGGTACTAGTAGCCACTTTCGTGCCTGATTGATCTGTCATGATTTGAAAATGATGCCTATCAAGTAGTATTCTAATTTCTTAACTGCCCAAACAATTGCCAACATTTCCTTTTCAGTGACACTGTATCGTTCTTCGGCTGCCGATAATTTCCTGTTTAAGAATACAATAGGAGTTCGATTCCTTCACTGTTCAATTTGACTCAGATACGCCAATGCCAAAAATTTGAGCGTCTGTCTGTCATAAATTGCCTATCAAAATCAGGTGTTGCCAGAATAGGTGTGGTGGTCAAACACGCTTTGAGCATCTGAAATGCATCCTCACATTCGGGATTCCATACCACATTGTAGGAAACTTTTTCTTGGTCAGATCAGTGAGTTTTGCAATGGCTGCGTAGTTCTAATGAATTTCCTATAATAGCCCGTAAGGACTAGAAATGCCCTCACATTTTCTTAGTGATGGGACGAGGAAAATACTAATCGGCCTCAATTTTTGGCATGCACGCGTAAGATTGCCATTTCCAATCACATGACCCAAGTATTCAACTTGCTTTTTGGCAACTTTGCACTTCGCCGGCTTTACAGTAAAAAATCCTGCTTCCAAAAGTAACTGAATACCATTGCAAGTGAGCTACATGATCCTTCCAAGAGTGACATAGATGCAAGGTCATCAATATATGCAATGAAAAAATATGACATATCACGCAACACATAATCCATTAGTCGTTGAAATGTGCTACTAATGTTTTGCAAACCAAATGGTGACAGTGTAACATGATTGACCAAAAGCAGTGACAAAACTACAGCAATCACGAGATCGTTCGTTAAGTGGATTTTGGTAGAACCCTTTGTCAAATCAAGAGTGGTAATATATTAGCAAGCACCCACGTTGTCAAGAATTCACTATTTTAGGCATTTGTATGGTCAAATTTGATTTCCTGTTCAATTCTCTCATATCTGAACAAACTCGAACCGATACATCAGGTTGGGCACCACCCCAATAGGCGATGCATATCACTTGTAGTACGTTCAATTATGCCTAGATCTAACATACGATTCAAGTTTCTTCTTTGACCGGCTACGCATGACTGGGGCATCGGTAAGCACACTGGCGTCAGGTCTGTGATCGGAAAAGATCAATATGATGTTTCAACAACAATGTGTATGACCAGGTACATCAGAAAAAACCCATCATACGCAGCTAACACACCTACAATTTCTCTTCTTTGAGATTCAGTTAATTATGATGCAAATCTTACTGACACCATGTTTGGGTTTCACACAATTAGGGCCTACATCATTACAAGAGATATTTGCAAGTGACGTGTCAGTTACATCATCTTCACACATATCATTTGATAGACCTATGTCATTGAATACACCTGTAAGTACACACATGGGTCAGTCTGTCACTCTCATTTCCATTGTACCATCGTTTAAGTTGAATGACATGCACTACACGCAACTTCTTGCACCTATCTGGGATTTCACTCTCATAGTTAACCATATCCAGACGGCGCTGAATTGTTATTATGGGCCACGCCAGTTACTGTCTAACCCCCCCCCCCCACTTAGCGGACTATCAGGAAGAAATACAAGTACTTGATCACCGGGCAAAAATTCTCGCACCTGCGCATTTTGATCATAATGCTGTTTCATTTTGGCCGACTTTTCTCAGTGTTTTTGTTTGCATCTGCCAAAAGATTTGCATGCGGTCACGCATTTAAACAAATGTATGAAAAGGACATCCTTTGGCCCTTCATCCGATCTATCCAAGGCTTGTGAGCACGCTAAGCGGACCTCGCACTTGTCGGCCGTACAATAATCAAAGGGTGAGTAACCCGCGGTTTGACAAGGGACCTCCTGTACGAAAACAAAAGAAGGGGATATAGTCATCCCAGCACTTCATTTGTTCATCAGTTAACGACTGAGCCAGAGTTTTCAACGTGCCCTGGAAACGTTCCGTCATGCCATTCGTTTGCTGGTGCCGCGCAGAAGTAGCAATTGCTTAATGCCTAACTTCTAACAAATACCGCGCATGGACTTTAGACATGAAAATTTTGTGCCATGATCTGTACAATTTCTTTGGTAGGAGATTCTCGCAAACACTTGGATAAGCATGATAACAGTATCAGTCCTAATAGTAGAATGTGGGATAGCCTCGGGATAACTAGTTGCATAGTCACATCCAGTCAAACAGGTAGAGTTCCGTTTGCGGGAACGTGGAAGAGGTCCAACAGTATCGATCCCTATCTCTTGAAGGGCCGGTCAATCACAGGCAGGGGCAATAAGGATACTTCCGCCGGTTGTTTACCTTTATCCATCATTGACATATCTAGAATGATCTACAATCTAATACAATATCTTGGAAAATTGGCCAATAGAATGTTGAAAATGCGAGCCTTAGTTTTCTCTACACCTATGGCCTGCATGTCATGAGCTACCTTCATAATATGAGATCGATATTCTTTGGGAACAACGATTTGTTCAACGGTTTGAATACAGAGGAACTCTCATTTTCATTCTTCTTAAGACCTGAGCGTAGTAAGCACTCCATCCCTTGCATAGAAACACACTCTTGTTTGTCGATATCATCACTAATCACAATACGCTCTCTCACACAGCTAATGTTGGATCAGTTCGTTGTTTTCCACCCCAGGCTTTTGACGAGGAACAATTAAAAAGTGGCAGTTGTCGGTCACTGACCTGGGTGTCAAATACCGGAAGTGTAACCTCAACTTAGGGTTTTATTACACGAGCTGTACAAATTGCAGCTGGGGAATCAAACAATTTGATCAAGATTTGATACAAATTCAAAACACTCATTTTCACCTTGTGTGAATTTTTCACGTTCTTTCTGCCGCCGAGCTCTAGTCATCAAATATACCTGTTTACTGAACTCTTCAGAACATGTGTCATCTATATCATGACCTAACAAACTATAGTCAGGTATTCCACAACAGCCATTTGCATGGACCAGATATACGGGAGATTTTAGGCTAGTTTGGCAAGTGGAAGTATTACAGGTACAACCAATTCCTTTAATTCTACAGTAGCCCTCTTAGATAACACGCAGCAGGGACTAATTTTGCACGCACACAGAATGTCGAAGCAGAAGCACGCATTATTGTTAATTTTTGCCCTTCAATGTTTCCGTCTACGAGACACTTGTTCATGAGCACACGCGAACATCAGGGTCTGCATATTCTGCATTGATATACAGGCTTGGGCTTTTGGACAGACGTGCCGATCGAGCCACAGGCTTTGGGGACACTCGCTCTTTATATGACCTGGTGTGCCACCCTGGAAACACGTCTTATTGTAGCCTAGTGATCTAATTTGTGCTGTGTACGTTGAACGTGTCATAGCTAGTTGCACTACGCTGATGAAAAGGTTGCAAATTTGGCGCATGCGCTGCACTTGGTACGCTAACCACATGGGCAAACTTTGGATATGGTCCTTGCCTGACCAAAACTATAGCATTTCACAACTGGCTTGAATTTGGCCGCATTTTGGTTGGCCATGGCCTATGCGTTTTTCACCATTTCTCACGCTCGCCTATGGAACTCTTGCCAATGTGCCCTACCGCCACCGGTTAATGATGATATGTAAGCGTCACGGCCAAGTCTTTGGCCGTTTGACTGCTTATCCTTGAGATAAATGGCTAAATCCATGGGCAGTTTAGTAATGGGCCGGTCACTAATTATCAATTCTTTTAAGCCTGAAAATCACCATGCGGAATGTCCGAAATTGGCCCAACCCTCAAAGTAGTATGTCAAGTCATTCACCCATTCAGATATAGTGTCCGTGTGTTGTGACACTGTCGGAATTTCAAGCCGTACGATTCTGCATTTATTTCGTACTTGGCCAATATGGCTGCCTGAAGAATTATAGTCTTGCGGCTCATTTATGGTGAGATTGGCAAACACGTCCTTTGCCTTACCGGACAAACTAGGCAATCAAATCTTAGCCCATTGTGAACTGTGCCATACCATGTGTCTCAGCAAGACCATTCAAAGGCCCTAAGATATAACTATGTGCCACTAATCATCTCGCAAACGCGAACACGATAGATTCTGGTGTACTTGGAATTATGGGATACTTCATCATTTGGTCTCTTAGCCTTTTAGCTAGTTCAAGTTTACGCCATCAGCTTGGACCGTTCTTTCTCTTTATCCCTAATTTCTTAACGTATAGTTCCAATTTGGACGTCTTTTTCTTTATATTCAAATGCACATTCTTTTCTTTTCTTTCATTTCTTAAAACGTTATAGTGTCAATTTGAAGTTCTTTCTTTATCTTCAGTTCTTTACGTTCTAGTGCTTATTTGATTTTTACATTTGCAATTCCAAATAGTGTAACCAATCCTCTTGGGCAAAACCCTCAGGAATACCAGGCGGAGTTTTTTTCACTCGATACCCCATCTCTGTCAGTTTCCTTATTCTTGTAATAGGCATTGTGTCACAATATGATGAAAGAAATCCCTAACCTAATAATACTAGAATTTACCTACACAAGTATTTTATATAATTCTGATATCTAAACAATTGCAGTTGAAATAAGCATATATCTAAATAATACATATATACAAGTTAAAATAAACTAACCTTACAAACCTTGAAATGAACACTTAGAATCTGTGGGACTTATGATAGACGCCCTACACTATACACTGATTTTTTTTACCTGTACTTGTCTCAGCGCAAATAATGACACTATTCTTGCAGACTGTTCACGCTGAATGACGCCACTTTTCCCGCAAAAAACACACAAAGGTGCGTAGAATGACACAAACTGGTTTAACAATAATTATGTTGAAAAGTCGATCATCTCCTTCCAATGCCGCTCACAAATTGAACACCCTCCACAAAGAACTAACTTGTTCGTCCGTCGATGACCAATGCTTCCAGGATATAACACCAACATATCGCGCAACTTACATTTAAAGTCGGTCAATACGGACGCAGCCATTTTGAAACACGAAACAGTCAAAATCTGTGCTTGAGGGTGAAAACTTTCATTTTGCGAACAAAGGACGAGTGAATTACCACAAAGTTATGTAGCCTTAGATGACAATTTTTACCTTAATGGTCTCTTTTCCGCTGCCACCGTGTGATGTTTTTTTTGTTTTACCTAACGGCCGGAGAACCACAATACCGCACTTAGGTATATTGAAGAACCGTACCGCAACACAATTACATGTGCGGAGACTTGTCCGTCGCATTAGAATCCTTGTAAATTAAACAGTCAAACACTGCGTTACAATTCTTCTCTTGTAGTTCACATATATACATGACTGCAATTTCTTCTTACAACCTCTCTCCTCGACTTCCAGACAAAGACTGACTTTAAATTCTTTTTTTTTTTTTTTTTTTTTTTTTGCACTCAATATCCAAAGATATTATATTGACCAATCAGTGACTAGCCTTTGCACTGCATGCATAACACACCCATCACATGTTCTAGCACTGTCCTCAACATGTCTAAGCCTGAACCATTCAAGGAAACAGGCTCAGTGCCACAAAACAATGGCTATACTCAGCCACACCCAAATAAAGCTTCCAACAGTCAATTCTAGGGTACCAACATACTGTATGGAAGTACTATGACAATTATACTGTAATAGTAAAAAGTAACATTTTATATTATACAAATTTTTCAACAATATTTATAGGCCCAAAATAAACCGATTTTGCACATATATACACCTGACAACATGACACCCTCCCTTACTCTTTTTTAGGGGTACCACTACCCCTAGGACTCCCATACACTTATTTTGTTGTAAGTACATGATGGGTGAAGGAAATCCAGAATGGTGCACACACATATGATCATTGCACCTTTTAAACCAGCAGGAATCCTCGCCCATCAAAAGAGTTTTAAAGCAAAGTGCTTGAGGTGACTCTCTGAATGCCGAGCAGTAATTTCACTAATTATAGCATCAATGAATAATACAAATGAAAAAGCCACTATGTAGGGTTTTCATTCACCCGCTGCCAAGATATTTATGTTCCATCATGCACGCTATGAAAACTGTTGGCGAATTTTAATGCACCATATCAATGACTATAATGAAAAACATAGGTGGTCTTGTCCAAAAACATGACTTTTTTATTTTCTTGGTTTTTTCGCGCTTGAAAGGAAGGGAATAAAAGTCGATTTTGGACTACTTATTTAAAACTGAAAAGTAAAAAATGTTTGAAATGGGTAGATAAAAAAAATTACCAAATAATCAAGGTGAGCTGTCAACAATAATCAATCATCATGCTATGGGATTCATATGGCAGAGCACGAATAGAGCAAAAGAATCATCAAACACATTTAAACCAAATTGTACACAATCGATCAATCAATCAAAACATATGGTATGAAATTTCATATGGAATAGCCTAATCAATCAATAGTTATCATTCAAACAAATTTAAACCAAAATGTCACAGTTCAATTGCATCACAAATGTTTAATTTATCATATAAATAAATAACCAATGAACAACCATTCAGATAGTATGTCAACAAACCAACTTTTACAACTAATATTTTAAAGGTGTATTTTGTAATCTCAGGAACTTTTTTGTGGAGGGGGAGGGGGGCACCGGGGGAGTGACATTAATTCCTTTGTTCTTGCCCCCTTCCCCCCCCCCCCCGAAAAATGACAAATTTTGGACACAAAATGAGTTTAAAATCTACACATTGAGGATGATTTGCCTCCAAAAATGTCACCTTTTGCCCAAAAAAGAAATTCACTTTGCCCTTCAATTCCCCCTGCCCTCCATTCTGGTGCTGCCCCACTGCCTATGTATTGGCTATGCCCCTGTTGGGGCACACATGCCTCAGTGCTTCAGATGATATCAAAATCTGCAATTTTTTTGGCAGCAAGACACATAAATAGAATAAACAAACATTTATAGAAAAAAAAACAAAAAATAAAAAATGAGGAGAAAACAAATTACCTTGATATTATTAATGTTCTTTGACATTAGCAGAGGACTACTACACAAACATTCACTGTTGTTGTATACCCACAGAAATCAATAAATGTATTTATTCAACTGCATGTAAACAAGTTCAATTGTTCAGATACATTAGGGAAGAGTTGATTTCCCAGTTCTTACCAATGTTGTTTCAACGTTTTTGATGTGATTTCCAGATTGAATAAAATATACGGTTTCATATCTATGGGGAATAGTTTAACAAGGTCATGACTCACCATCAAACAATCAGTGAATGCGTAAGGAATTTACTGATTCCTACCAATAAGCGTATCATAATTGAATTGCATAACACCTTGTTCTCTCCTTTAGGGGAAAACCAACCCAGCAGCAAGCAAACGTGCTCTTTTGTACGACAAATTCTGTCGCTTTTTAACTCCGATCAGGCAGTTTCTTGGTGCCGAGATTTTAAAAAAACAATGAGTTCAATTCCGATTACCTTCCAATGTCAACCCAGCGTTTCATTGCATACTATGGATATAATTTGTTCAATTAGATTTTTTTTTTACAGAATCACAAAAATGATCAAGACCAGTAATGGCATAACTAGAGTATTGGGTTGTAAGGAATGTTCTAGGTTTGATAAAAAAGTCTCTGCAGAAGAGGGGAGGCATTGGTGTCAAAATAGATAATTGATAAATTCAAGTTCATTTGACGATTTAACTTACAGTGTCAAATATTTAAATTCTTTTTGGTTTATTTTATTGGCTCTGAGTAGAACTGGATTGATAGTAGTAAGTGGGGGGTTCTTGGACTCTGGTCTGGTATTGGACTCTGGTCTGGTATTCATGTTTGTGCCAAAAAGCAGAATAATCAGCATTTGTGGGACTCCTGCTAGGCTGCTAAGATGCATCAAATTAATTTAAAAGTGACTGGTTCATTGATTAAATCTTATTCTTGCCATGTGACCAAAATTATGCACCCTGAGAATTGTGTCTAATTTGACCCAACATTTAGTATTTCCTTGTTAGTCCAACATTAATTTTAGTCTTGCACGGCAACAATTAAGAGATAAAAAACAGAAAACATTTTTTCCACAAATTTCTAAATTCTGATTTTTATCATGACTATATTCAGAATCTGCATGAAAAAGAATTCAAATGAGCAGTGGTATACCGGACCGGAGGGAAGGGGGGGCAAGTTGCCCCTGGCTCAAAAAAGCGGGACGATATGGACCAAAAAATATGCATTTTCATCCCCCTTTTTCAGGGAATTTTGACCAATTTCAGCCTAAATTTGGGCAAAATTAAAGCAGATTCGGCAATTTTCGGCAAATTTTGCCGGCGCGCATTTGGTCAAATTCAGACTCAATTGGAGCGAACCACCGGGACGACATAAGAATCTGCCCTCTGGCGGGACGAATTGGAAATTTGCCCCTTTGGATCGACTACCTCGTACGCCACTGCAAGTGAGTCCAAACAAGCCTAGTGTTAGGTCGTTGGTTTGAAAGCACTAATGTTCAAAATATCATTTTATGACAGTACATTAAAATGTAGTTGTAAGTATAAACCTATACACACTTGCTAGTCTGTCAAGTGACACCGACACTGCCAGAATGTGCCGAGGTTAACTGAATAAGACATTTAAAACTATGCTCTTTCCCACTTACGCTCATGCTTTGCCGATAAACCGCAAAATGTAACCAGGGATTTGAAAGTGTATCGCCCGGAATGCGAGTCTTAAAGGTTAAAATAGCTACATGGCCGCCCAACACCACGAACTATCAGGAAGACGAAACTGTGGTGCTTATTTAAGTGACTTGTTTTCAATTCGGATTCCTTCTCATGTTTCCTGGAACTTGTTGTATGGTGCGCTTGTTTACAGATACTGTTCTGAGATTCGAGACATGAAGCCATCTTCTTTACCAAATTGGGTCTTGATCGTACATATTACTGCAAGCGCAGTACTGATTGAGAATCTCGTTATAAGGGGAAAAGTTAAAATCAGCCAATGGATGTGGACGTAAACAGTTTTATGCTGGGTTCTCAAAAGGAGGTCTAACTTAAGACGTCGATTCAAACAATGTTTAGTCCTACATGAGTGAATTTTTTCTCCTTCAACAGAGCACTAAAGGTTTTGCTGTATGTAATGGGCGAGAAAGCTCCTCATGGTTTGTAGACTAACGTTTAATTCCCTTAACTTAAACACAGATGTGTCTGTTACATGAAGATCATAGACTCGTACCATTTGTAGTGGGGATTAAAACAAACGCCAAGGTCACAGACACCAGTCAAACAAGGGTGCATGGCCATGGTAAGCACTCTGGCATTTGTTTTCTTCCTTAAATGCTAGTCCTGTGTCTGCTGAATAAATGACTCCCGAGTCATTTATTATACGCCAAGTCATTTTATTAAAACAATTGTTCTGTTTACCCATAAGGTCACCGATTCACACCACCAACTATCAGGAAGGTCGCCAATCGGTGTCGACTTATTCAATGACGTGTTTTCAATTCGGATTCCTTCTCATGTTTCCTGGTACTTGTTGTACTGTATAAGTGGAAATTTTTGTGAGGTGTTCATTTTCGCGCATTTCTTGAGTTGACATAAAACCGGAACCGCGAAAATAAAAACTCACAAAATAGACCGTTTCCAATAATTTGTATTGCACTTATGGTTCCTACCCGAAAATTTAAATTCTCTCTCGGCCATTGGGCCAAACTGTTAAAATCACAAAATACTGCACGCGGAAATTTCCACTTATACAGTATGGCTTCCCTGTTTACCAGATACTGTCTGAATTAAGCCACCAAGAGCCATCTTATTTACCAAATTGTTCTTGATAAGTACAGATACTGGCAAGTGCAGTACTGAATTAATCTCTGTATAAGGGGAAAAGTTAAAGCAGCCATGGATGTGGACGTAACAGTTATAGATGCTGTATTCTGAAAGGGAGTCTAACTGTGGTAGACCCTCGGGTTTAAACCTGGGTTAGCCCTACATGAGGGGATCCTTTTTTTATCTTTCAACATACTCTTAATGTTTGCTGTAACGGGTGAGAAAGCTCCGCATCGGATTTGTAGGCTAACTTTTAATTCCCTTCTTAACTTTAATCACAAATGTGTCTATTACATGAATGCCTACACTCGTACTCTCATAGGCATTAAAAGGTTCACAGACCGGTCAAACACAAGTTCATGCCATGGCAATCAACCTGGCGTGTGGTTTCTTGTATTAAATGCCATTTCTGTCATCTGCTGATAAAATGACTCTGGAGTCATTTGTTCTGTTTACACCTAAAGGGTACTGATTTGGGCTTAACATTTCGGAGTGGGGTAAGGGCTAATGCAGGGGTTCTCAATAGGCGCCCGCGGGCCAAATCCGATCCGCCAGCCATTGATTTTTTACCCTTGACTTGCTCAAAATATAAGGGAAACATAAGCATTTCAGGTGTATTTGGCCCTCAAGTAGGGAACTTTCAAATGTGTTCGGTATTCTCTGACCCTTCAGCTAATATAATTGAGAACCCCTGGGCTAATGTACTCTCTTAAAACCAAAGATTGAAAAATCAATCTAAAAGATTGAGTTGAGGGAAAAGTCTAAAATTTGATTGAAAATTCAATGGAAATTGGTTTGATTTTTCGATCTTTAAGACTGATTTCTCAATCTTAATTTTGACTTTTCCCTCACCTCAATCTTTCCATTTAAGAGAGTATACAAAAGCTTTACAAACATGCAAAAATATCAATTTTGAAAAATCTTGAGGGTGCACTATTTTTCAAATGTGTCAGTCTCTCTAAAGGCTTAAAAAATGAGGGGATTAACCTATTTTGAGAATGATAAGGTAAAAGTGAGATTGGACTGTGCATGCTCTCATTTTCACAAAATTTTGTCATCTATAGCCTCCCCCTCACCACATACATTCCAAAACACTGAAATTACTCTATCCGCTGACCACTGACCTGAGTATAGTGCTCGAGTATTATGGTGTTATCTTGTCTGTACACTTGATTATATCTGCTAGAAATTTGGAATTATGTCATTTCTGTTGTTAATTAAATGGACTGAAATTACAACATGATGGCCTCTGGGTACCGTGACACAAGGGCCACACATCTGCTCAGAATCAATACAGAAAAATCAGCATCAACTGAAAATATGGAAGCAAGCTTGTTTCAAGGATATCTAATTAATCCTTTGATTTTACACCAGTAAATAAAATGAGAAGCAGAGGTAAGTCCAGCCTCCTCTGCAAATGCTTGCTATCAATATTGAGTATAAAATCTGTTAGAAATCGAAAGACCATGATTTTAACACATTTTTGGAAAATACTCATATATTGAGTCATGGATATTTCCATGATCCCCGCAGCAAGAAAATTGTGTAAGAGTACACCTGCTTTCACAATCTACAGGAAAAGTGAAAATATGATATTGGGTTTGCCAGAAAAAATCAAAATGGGGGCATCCAAGAGCTGAAACCTACAGAAATGTAAAACAAAGATACATATTTTTTGGTTTGAAATTGTTTTAATGTGACCACATATTGGGAAATATGATCTTTAGACCTTTTTAGAAACTCTTGAGCTACCCATGGGACCCACTCTCTAAATTCAAATGAGTGAAAATGTCACTCCCCAAGAGTGAAACTCTTGTAAACCACTCGATCCAAAATGAGTGGTTTGTACTTTAAAAGAGTGAATTTCCACTCAAAGTGGATTTCCACTTGGAGAGTTTCACTCTTTTGGGGAGTGAAATTTTCACTCGTTTACATTTAGAGAGCACCTTAATTTAAATCAACCTAAAAGATGCTTCTATCTCGATATGACCCTTGCCCATCCCCGTCGTCATCATTCTCCCCATTTATATTTCAAATGGCCGTCACCTCACAAGAAGCTGTTTCCTCAACCTCTTCAGTAGCTCCTCCTAAGTTTCTTTGTTTTTCCACCTAGGTGACTTGTTTTTCAGCACTCCTATTTCTTGCTTGAACTATTTTTGTTTTCTCTTTAGCATGGTTCAGACAAGCTGTCTTGTTTTGCCTCTCTTGTCCTAGAACGTTTGTCATTAGTCATCTTAAGAAACCCTTTCGAGGGCACTGCACCTGCACACTCTGCATTATGCAGTGTTCTCGTCCCTGATCATGCAATTACATGTTATCTTATACAACAGTTATCCTAAACTTTGAAATTAGTTATTGTACTACTATAAATTAATTATAGTTTCTTTATACTTGTATATCAGAGAATTATTGATATAGTTTATTATTAAGTTATTATTGTTAAAGCAGTTAAAGCCACTATCAGTAATTCACTCGAAAGAGTCAAAATATTTGAAATTTGCAGGAATAGCTTAAAAGTGAAGGATAAGTCTGTAAATTGTATAGCACTGTCCCCAGAACCCCAAATTTTACCGAAATGAGCAAAAATGTGCCCCATTTTGGTCGACCAATAATAATTTTACACAGTACTCTAAGGGACTTATAAAATAAAATCGCATTTTAGCTCTCACATCAAAATGGATTGAAATATCGGTGGCAAACTTTACAGATGGTGTTTTGGGGTAAACCCCCTTCTATCAAGATGAAAACTTTTATAAATTAAATCGAATCGGCATCCCCCCTTTAGTAGCAAGATATATCTTCTAAAACGCTTTAAAAAACGCCTAAAAAAACGCCTGCCCCACCATCCATAATCAAACAAATTTAAGTTGTATCTTGCAAGAGAACAGATATCTATTGTCAAAAGAGAACCGGTGGTGTAAAAGTGATTCAGAACTAACTCAAAATATACATGAGCAATAGAGAATGTTACCATTAAGAACAAATGCTAACAGAGTATAAATGTGCAATGCACAAACAGCACGTAAGTGTAAACCATGCATGATCACCCACACTGTAAGTAAACAGGCAATGGTGAGGCAATACTATCCGAAGCTGAAGCATATTCACCTATTGGATGTCGAAACAAACAGTGGTGTTTGAGGAAGGCCTGGGTATCATATTGTAGCACACTGTAACAATACTAAGAAGGGCTGGTACCCCGTGTGTATTTTTATCGGTCACCGTGGTCCATGGTTCGTAGTAAGGAGTGTTTAAAGAGGATTTAATACACACGGTACCAGGGTATACTTTAGATTGGTCTTGGTTCTAAATAGGAAGCACTTGATCTTGAAAAACCATCTTTTAAATGTCCTGTTCTCCTACCTTTATATGCTGAAATTCATATTGCCTGGCATTCTTAGTACCCACGGGAGTTTTCGGTTGGGCTTATTACGCTGATAGTGATAACACGTGTTAAAATTACTTTGGCAGACATTTATTTACTTTAGCCTAATATTGCAGGGAAAAGAAAAAAAAACAAAGTAGTGATTTCTTTCTTAACTTTCAAATTATTCCTGGCACGCTGTTCATCTAATTTGCATTATCATCATCATGTTTTCAAATTCTTCAGTGCTTGTACACTGCTAAGACAAAATTTAAAGATGCTTTATAAAGAAACACAGTCCAAAACTGTGTGGAAAGGTGGTTCAACCGACCATATATTTATGATATTAGCCTGAACGATAGAAGACTGCTTCATTAATTTTATGTGATGTCAAATATTTGAAAATGGCCATAGTGTTTGATTCATTGGAAGTTTGTTTTTTATGTGTAGAATCTGCACAATTCCCACAGTGCAATCATAAAAAAAGAGAGGTGTATCACAGAAACCAAATCTATCATTGATGTCGGTTCCCATGTATACGCTCACATAGCTACTTTGTACTTCGAGCTGGACAGGTATATTGCCAACAATAGGCTCATTAAGGATAATAGGCGTTTCTGCAACCCAGCTACCTTTCCCTAACCACTAAATTCATAACCTCTAAAGAATAAGCAAGGGCAGTTGAGTTCATAGTAGTTCATTCATGTCACATTTACAGATCATACCTTCTGCAGTCTTGCGCTGTCCTGTGACTTTTGGCACTTTTTGTCTGACACACAGAAGTCTAATATCACCAAGAGGCAAGCCTTAGTTTATTATTGCTAGAGTATAAACATACCGATATTTACACAGGTCTCAACATTGACCTATTACAATCTTGTGCTTCATCATCAGTGCTGAGGTATATGCTATCTTGCACCTTTGCATAAGAGACAACAAAAACGTCATTCCTTGCTCTTTAAACTAGCACTTTCCGAAGTTTTGATTTCGGCAATGTTTCTCTAATATTCCTTTGCTGAACAATGCAGTTTGAAAACTCAGTTCTAAATTATTCCCACTTACTAATGCACAAAAAACCTCCCTGGAGTCCAGTTTGTCCATTTTGCCTAGGATAATTTAATCCAGAATACCTCGAATATTGCAAAGCGGTTTTTATTTTTCATTCAGTTAATCCAAACTACGACAAATGTTGCATGTACATGTTGTAATATCCTATACACCCCCAATTACGACGATACGTAAACCAAATATGGTGGTGCCACAAACTATATAATGAGTGATATGCTCATCGGTGATTGGTCTGATTAAGTCAGAACAAGCTTTGGCCCCATATGTATGCTTTCCTTACCGGGACATTTGACAAACTACTATTTTTTTATTTTACAGCATGGGCCTATTGTAATTATTAATTCCTTTATCTGTTTTTTTTTAAAAATTATCTTTTTACTGTTGTCCTTTGTTTTCCCTTGGGCTACATAAAATAAAACAAAAGGACCATCTCGAGTTCATAGTTATCATTGGCTAATGGAAACTTTCATTGATCAGTTTAAAATTTTATTAATGTCTTAGCTTAGTTAATCAGACCTGTATCCTTATCTGTCATTAAATACTAGTTTTACATTAACTCTTTCAACCCTTGGTAGATTCTAAAGGGTAATAACACATAAGTCAGTGGCTTTTGAGATGGCTTCCATCTTAAAAACCCTTTTACCCATGTAGATTTCGTATAGGATAAAAATGTTTTTTAAAAATATTTTAAATAATCGTGGCCTTTGATGATGGCTTCCCATCTATAACCCTTTCAACAACCCTGAATAGTTCCTTATGGTTTTAACACATAGTTCAGTGGCTTTTGAGATTGACTTGCCAGCTAACCCTTTCACCCTGGTATGTTGTATAGGTTTAACATCCAAAGTCAGTTCTTTGATATGGCTTCCATCTTAAAACCCTTTTAACCCTGGTAGATTCGGTATAGTAAATAACACATAGTCTTGGTTTTGAGATGGCTTCCTCTTAACCTTTCACCCCGGTAGATTCTGTAGGTTTCTATCACATAAGAGTCAGTTGGTTTTAATTCTTTCCATCTTACCCTTTCACCCTTGTAGAATTATAATAGGTTTTATATCCACATAAGTCTGTTTTTGAGATGGCTCCATCTTAACCCTTTCAAAACCCTGGTAGATTCTGTATAGGTATATCACACAAGTCAGTGGCTTTTGAGATGGCACTGACCTAAGACAAGCTCATTGTCGATTCATTTTCCATGTTGATTCCAATAGTTTTTGAATACATAATTTTGATTTTTTTGTGAAAAATGAAACTGATTTGAACTCTAAGCCCATATATTCATTACTCCTAGGAGCTCTGCAATGATTGCAGAGAACATTATTAATTCTTTGCATCGACATTTGATATCAACGTGTTACACGATACTTTGATTTCCAATGCTGATGACTAGTCTTCAATTGCAATAGATGCACCCTGGTCACACATTATACATCTGATGCTGTTTCCAAATCCTTTGGGAAAGGGATTTAATAACCATGAGAGAACATTAGAGGCTTGTGAGTCTTGCATTGGGGAATAAAAAATACGTCATGGAAAGTATAAATGGAAACGAGCCGTTATGTGGTCTTGTAATGGAAATGAAGTAACTGAGCTAAGAGAGGTTTTAATGACCCGAGTCCATAAGGCTATACACCTTATAGATTTTGAGTAGGGTTATAACAGTGTGGGTCTGTGGAAATACTACATCAACTTCATCTGCATAATGAATGGGTTTTATTACCTCTCACAATTCGCGTACTTTGTCCAAGAATTCCTATTGTACCCTATTTTATTAAAAATGCTCAACTGTTATCAGATTCTATATGTACTTCAAACTGGCCGTTTTGCCTTCACGCATTTCGAAGGTACCTTGCCGTTACTTGTTCATCTGCCCTTTTCCACTATACCAACCACAAGTTCACTACGTTCCGTCATCATCTGAAAGTTATGAAACTTCCACGGGTCCCCTTAATCCGCTGGTGAACGCTCATTCTTTCGCTGCGTCAGCTGTTTGGAATATCCTTCCAACACCTGCGCAGTATCCCCAAGTTCCAAGACTTCAAACGTTAGCTTAAAACTCACCTTTTTTTCTCAAGCTTTTCATGTCTCATAGCTGTTTTTGTTTGATTGTAATTTGGATTGTCTGTTATGGCGTTCTGAGTTCTCTTGAAGATTTGCGCCTTATAGATTTTATTATCGGTCGCGTCGCGACAGTATATTACTTTTAACTTTTACGGGCCATTTTGGGGCCGTTTTTTTTGTTCTCGGATGTCCGTAAATGTCGGACGATTTCGCGTGAAAATGGTACCGTGCACATTCCTGGTCGTGCTTGGTGTTTTGTGCCCCCTAGGATGCGGTGTAATTCTTTATCTTGAATTTTTTTGTAAAAACGGTGTTTTTTTGTTAAATTTTGTTGCTTTATTTTACTGGAACGTTTGGGTTTGTTTACTTGGATTTTTGAAGAATGTAACGAATCACTATCCTCGCTTTAAGAGTATCTGAAAAATTGCGCCTTTTCTCGGTGCTGGATTTTGTTTAAAATCGCGTATACGTGTATTGAAAATAATGTTTGGCCCTGCCAAAAAGGAAATTAGTGACGGTTGATTTCCCTCGGCTCGGTCGATTTAACGCAGGGTCGTTGGTAGTACCTGTGTATAATAGCGGTTAGTCCAAGGATGCTCTGACTAGACACTCCATTGCTTGTGGTCGTGTCCCGGTCTATGACTGTGTCGAGCTACATAGCGGGGGGTTACCTGGAAGACTTTTTGACGAAATTAAACCCAATGATACATTTAGGTCTTGTAGTAAACCAAGAGGTTCTATATGATAGGAGGCAAAACGTTACGTAATCTTTAGAAATACACCGTCTTGCATGTTTTGGCCGACCACAAAGAAACATAGAGTACCCAACATGAAAGCAATGGCTGCCTCCGCTTCTTTCCACTACGGTGGGTGCCGCTTTGCTATAACACTGATCGGTATTGAACAAATTAATTAATGTGTTAAGGTGGCCAGGTGTTACTATATAGTGTACCTGGATCATTGGTGCTCAGATCTCTTTTTTCTCCATAATGCAATGCGCGCTTAAGGTGAAAGATGTAATTCCATTGAGGCGTTTATTTAAATCAGACGACTGATGTGTCATTTCATTCGTTTGTGGCCATGGGTAGGACAAATTACCCACCCAATAGCACCAACATCCCACAACTGATATTTTAGTGGATTGTTTTGTACGTTGACATTATGGGTGTATACAAGCACCAAACTGATAATTATTCTGTGCATATTCAAATGTCAGCGCCCAGCAGGACGACTGGTTTTAGAATGCGTATTCAGTCACCCCTTGAGTAAACCTCCAGGACTCCATAGGGATTGTGACTGGATGTTGGTGTCACAGCAATTACTAGGCAGTAATCTGTACTTAAATGCGTTTCTTGTTTGTTGATCAATTTTTGTTGAGTTAAACAGTTCCAGTCTTTATTGTTCGTGGGAATGAGTTGGCGAGTGATGCAAGATTGGTGGTGTAGACTTTTGAGTTGCTGGTTATGTCCTTTTCTTGCCCTGTCGGTCTGGGGTGGAATGGTAGTTCTTGGAGATGTCAATTTCATCATGTTGGATTTTCCTAGAATCACGGTGATTTTTCTGCGTTCTTGTAGACTTAACCAGCCGAGGGTGGATAGCACTTCGGTAACAACTACGAGCTCACGGTGAAATCCCATTAGTGAATCAGGGCTTCTCTCCTTGGGCTTTTTCAGGATTTTTATGTCCTTTGCTTGGTCAGGATCCATGCCGCTATTCCATAATTCGAGAATGGGGGTCTAACAGAGTATGGTATAGCCTTTCTTTGATATTAAATAGAATGCAATGATGGAGTTTCTCTGGATGACCCAAGATTTAAAGCTTTTAGCAAGGCATATTGGCTCTTGCTTGTTATTTTTTAGAAATTGTATGTTGGGTGTGTAACGATGTTTTTTTTGTTTTTGCATATGACCATCACAAAAGTCATACTCTAGGCCTAAAGCATAAACAAAAGAAATTAACAAAATAAAAATGAATAAAATAAGCAAATGGAATGACATAAGAAAAAGATCAGTACAAAATAAAAAAAACAAAAAAAAACGAAAAAATTAACAGGAGACATATAATAACAAATAATATTAAAAATAACCATAAAATCCGTGTACACTATCCTTATAATATCCTTAAATAAATTGTTAAAATATAAAAAGAAATATACATACAAAATATAATACCAGACAATTTATATAGAGCCTTCCCAAAAAGGAATAGAAATAAACTGATAAAAATGAACCAATAAATTTTTTTAAAAATCAGTACAAATAAATTATAAGAAACGCCAAGATAAAATAAAAGCAATGGTAATAAAATAAAATCAACCGGGGGGTATAAAATATTTTAAAAATTAATAAATCAAGCCGTATACACAAAAATATTATTATAATCGTAAAATAAAATAACTTAAATATTACACTTACCGAAATAAAGATGGACTCAATACTAAAAATAAAAAAAAAATAAACACAAATACAATTAAAAACCAAAATTTTTTGCATCAAACATATCGAAATGAAAAACATAATAACATTCAATCAACCTACATATTCATAAGTAAATCGTTCACAATAAAAAATGAAATACAACAAATTAAGATGACTAAATAGGTACAATAAAACTAAATAAAATAAGAATGAAACATTACATTACATAAACAAATAACACTATGATAAAATAGTACTTATCAATTAAAATCAAAATAAACAAGAAAGGAGTGTTCTCAGATGAAATTGAATTATTGTAAACCTGTGGCGTCATATGCCACGCAATGTCAAGAACACTTCAGCTTCAATTCGGGAACATCGCTTTCACCGTACAACTTGCATGTGGTCCTATATATCGACCAACTAAGGTCTATACCACCAACAGCTACAACAGCACCTGTATAATTCTCTTTACCAGCACAGATTTTTTTTTCCAGTGACATCTGCAAATCTGACAACCCTACACGCTTACTGGGTGCAGCTCAGTCCCACTGGGATTGCGGAGTCGCCTGCAGCCACTCACACTCGCTAGCATACCACACAGACCTTCTTTTACGTGCACCATTCTTTTCTTCCTGCACCCTTTGTTGATCTCTGGTTCCTGGACCAAGCACCATTTGGCACCTAGAACAATCTCTACTACTGAGTGATTTAATGAGTGGACGATAGATAAGATAGATGCAGTCAACAGTCAACCTAAAAACTTGCAATTCGCCTGAATATGCATCCACGGAATTACCTTCATATTTGACATCAAGTTCAACAATCTAAAAACACACTGCAGGAAAACTTCTGCTTCAATTCCACATACAAATTCCAGCCAACCTCGGTTAAACAAAGGGCTCAGAGCGACCGATAAGGTTCTGACCAGAAGCATCACAACCACCGCCAGCCATGAACCCACTGGCAACTCACATTTTACCAGCCTCCCCCGCCCTACCCAGTCCCCAAATCCCAGAAACCCTGAACCTAGAAGCCGAGAACAGCGAAATGCTAGTTATTATGAAGTATTCATTATCTTAATCTGCCGTATGGTCTTCATTAGCTCTAAGTGAAATTTATACCATACATTCATATTTTAACCTAGCTTTTTAGGTGGGTGACCCTGTACGCTGTTCACCTAACCTGCGACTCAATGTGGGCGGATTTATCCATAGTCATTTGCGACTGACGGAGGCCATGATGATGATGATGATGATATTTACTAGAAGGTTCAAACAACAAATTGGGGGGGGGGGGGGGGGAAGAGGTTTTCCCTACCCCCTTTTAAAGTTCTACCTGTAACATAATGTTTTATTTTTGGGCCTTAGGGTATGGATTTTCATTAGTGTTAAACCATAATTGACTATATGGTTTCTGTAGATTTTAGAAGGGGTATTATGAACTCCTTCCCAATTTTTTTTATCCCCTGAGCCTACCACCATTTTGTTATGTAATCTCTGATTGCTCATTGCATGATCTAACATTTATCGCCCCAACCTTAATTAGAGATAGTTATAATTTTGGAACTCATAACCGGTACCCAAACTCATACCTCTATTTCTCATTCTTAAGCACTATCAGTGATTTGCTAAATCCCCAAATCCGAAAAAAATCATCAAAATCAGATTTTTGCATGTATGAAACAGTCGTATCCAACATACCCTGCAATGATTAGACCAGTAGCAACCTCATATAGGACATAATCGGAGATTTTAGTCCTTACTGTCCGTCATCGACACTTACTACACACACATAATTGACTGGAAAATCGTATCTTGGAACCCTGCAGTTTTCTTCCTTTCTTTCAATTCTACAACAGCTGAAAGGGTAACTATGAAGAATTCTACAGACTTTCCTTCAAATCACTATGTGTCTTTAACAGATTTCTAATTCAAGTTATCTTGAACCTCAAATTTTGTTTATCCAATGGCTTAAATACCAACATAAAGGAACTAACACTTCCCAGTGAGGAAAATTGACCCCGTTGACACAAAGAATATAGGCATTGCGACGCAACATTGGGCAGGCTGGCGCGAGTGAAGTCCAGAGCGCGTATGAGTGATCGCATCGCCATGCCCCATACCAGAACCTCCAAAGGAAAATGCGTGCAAAATTAAAAACTCCCCTGTTTTGTGTAAATTATCGCTACGCTTTTATGCATTTTCATGTATTAGGTCCGTAATAAAGCATATGAATATTTATATCCTTAGTGCCAACTGCTCATAGATATAACCGAAAACATTTAATGGAAAGATATTGAATACCAATCCCAATCCAGCAAACTACTGTTTATCCAAGGTGTGGATTGCCAACTTTGTGTACGATTTACGTCTTATATTTTACACTGTGATTCCCGGTTTTCAGAAAGAAAAACTGGTGCATTATGGAAGGGCTTCATAGCTCAGAATGTCACAGAAGAGGTCCCCGATTTCCTGCATCCAAAGTTCGAATGAAGGCCAATTTTAGCGTAGCACACTTGAAGCTCCCGGGAAACATTTTTTTTTACGCTATTGTTAGTGTAACATACCCCTTCCTTAAAATAAATTGGTACTTAACAACTTGGGTTTTTGATGCAGTTTTACCTTTATCAATGACACGTTGCATCCTCAAGACTTGAAAAAAAAAATTGTACATTTCCGGAATTTTTTTAATTTATGGCCAAAATCCTGAAGTCAGGAATTTCCAGAAAAGTTACATCTCGGATGGCTACCTGTTGGTGGGGGTCTGTGACGAAATTGTTTTATTTGCTACAAATCACCATACCCCTTCCACTGTATGGTGAGTGCCTTCTCAGTGACGCATTACTGAAACCTTTGCAATTTTCCGACCATTTTTTTTTCAAACTCAAACGTCAAGCTTAATAACACGCCTCCATGCTCAACACTTAAGTAGCAGTGCCTGTTAACATCGGCCAGTGTAAAGAGCAAAATTAATTCTACTCCTCGGTGGATATAGTTACGGAGTGTGCAAGTGGTCAAAAATTCCCAAGGTTTGCAAGGGTCGATAAGGAGGAGTGAATCAATACGATTTCAAGTGTGAGCTTGTTTATTGATTGAATTATGGCTACCGACACAAAGTGGACAGCCAGCAGTGGCTCATCCTACTGTCACTGCCGTTGAAACGACACTTTTTCGAAGCCACTGCCCATTCGTAAAGCTTACGTTTCATTCATTGTACCAAGAGGGTCAGTAAAGTATCAACAGGCACTAGTTTCAAAGATGACCCTTTTCCTTCCCCATTCTCATTTTTTATTTTGGAACTGAAATTTTACACAGCAATCTCATCCTTGGGATACTCAGCCTTAGAGTCAAGTTACTCTTTCATAAGGAGTCTACACTTAAATGTACTCAACTGAGAGAGTAAACTGACAGTATGAAAAAGTCACATGGACTCTCTTCATTAATGGTAACGGTCCCAGAAATGCAAATAGGAATTGATGTGGTTTGTGTCAAGTCTACAGGAGGGACAAGAAAGCATTCAATATTGGCGTGTGATGACATCATTAGTGAAAAAAAACTATTGAAGTCATATCAATTAACGTGGGTGGTGTGGAAAAGAATTTTGAGCAATGATTTTCGCAGAAATATTTCTCAAAAGAAGAACTTTTTAGGAGATCAGTCACACACAATTACATTGCCTTATCTTGTTTAATTTCTCTACCTAAGTAAAAGTGGAATATGTCCCATATAGTGGATTCAGTAATTAAGTTAATTTTAGATTATGTTAATTCTGAGGAATGTAACAGAAACATTATAATGACAACCCACTACCGAAGAGGTGGTCCTCTTTTAAATGAAAATGCCACGGAACCTGAATGGTGAAAACAAATTACTTGCTACACCACATGCACACATAACTTTTGGTCAGAATAAATTTAGAATTTATATTCTGAAAAGTAATGACCAGGGCTTAGGTGGGATTTCTTGACAATGAATATGATTACTGGAGTATGATACAAATACAATTCATGAGACTTGTACTCGAATACACATAAGTCTATTTTCTGGCCATGAGGTAATGGTATGAGTCACAAAATAGTTTGTGTCTGAGATGAATATGAGTACAAGTAACTGGGCTTAAGTAGGAGCTCTTTTACTCAAACAGTGCAAGTCTACCTATTTCTCATGCTTGGAAAAGAATAGGAGGTAAATTTAGGTCGGAAAAGGGAGCTGTCAACAAGTCAGAGTTCATAAATATGCCTAAAGCTAATTACAACGGCAAGCTGCAAAAGAATCACACTTGTATTTTCAGCGTGAATGCAATACAAGCTGAGATCTGTGCAGCTTTGCGGGATCGTTGGAAAGTGTGTCAGCGCTCGTCAATATTATTGATTTCGGTATCAGAAATCCATGTGTCTTGATTTTGAGGGTGACATCATGTATATGGCTGTCCTCATGTATAAGCTAACATTGGACGGTGTGTTAACACACTGTGTAACATCCTTTGAAAAAACAGAATGTGTATCCTTTTGCAAATGCATGTAACAATTATTGTACAGAGATGAATTGATTAAATATGATGGGGCCAAAGTCAGGAGCAATCGATTGGAAAATAAGGTAATAAAAAAGACTTAACAAAATTGTTCCTTTGAGGGGGTTTTGAGAGAGTGTGTTTGAGTGCATGTTTTGCATGACCAATGTGCTCATCCACCAAGGAACAGTTCAGTGGGTTGACTTGTACATATTATTGACATGAACGGACCTTTGGTGATCGGGGTTAATATATCATACCCAAAAACAGGGTGTATTTTCTAAATACATTGGGGAAGAAAGGTACTGAACTGTGCCCAAGGAATTGAGCATGTTACTAGCTCATAGGCCTGGGGTCTACCACCTTTCTTACGGTATATCTGATGGCTCATTACAGATATAACATCGATATAACCTCTGAGTAACCAATCAGAATAGACTTCTATATATCGCTACAAACTGCCTTTTTACCATGTCTCGGGATGGGCTAAATATATCATATAACCCTACGATTGACCAATAACTCGTTCTGGTAGACCTCAGAGGGCTGAGGAACAACGAAGATATATTGATATATAAAACACATTCTTACACGAGAAAGGTACTTCAATGCTCCAAATCAATTTTGGTATAGACCCTCTCATAAAAACATTAACTTTGAAATCCTTTTTAAGGTTGGATTTAAAAAATGATCGAGTCAGAATGACAGGCTGAAAAATTCTACATTATGGCAGGGCGTAGCAAGAGGGGGGCAGGGGGGGCCGCTGCACCCCGTGGGGAATCTGCCCCCCTCTTGCCCCCCCTGAAAAATTAGTGTGATTTACATAGGCCATATACTATACTAACAAATTTTACTATATGCTTGCCCCCCCTGAAATGTGTGTGCCCCCCCTTTGCCCCCCTTAAAAAAAAGCTGGCTACCCACTGCAATTATGGTACCTCTTATCTAAAAAAAAGGAAATTGTGAAAACTTGATGAAATTTTGCAATCCTGTGACTCTTTATTAAAACCATATTTTTCAATAAAATCAAACCTGGTAGTGCATCAGAATTTCTGATTTTATTGAAAAAAACTTCAAACCATCCAAAATTACAAAAATCAGTTACAGATTTCCTCTTAGCCACTTGACCACGGGGGGCGTAATATTATGTCCTGCATCTTACACCGCTTTGCCCGAAGGCATCATATTTCGCCATGAATAACTGACGAAAAAAGGCAAGCTAAATTTAGCTGACCTTGACCCAACTTTATTTCCCATTGTCGGTGCTTATGACCCTAGGTGTGACCCTGCCTTAATGGTTATGACCATGGAAGGGCCTTTGACATTGTGCACTAAGAAGCAGATAGTAAATACATGAACTTCAAAATAGCTTCCGCACGCCACCGTATATATGAAAAATCGCTAGACGCGGGGAGTGGTCACAAATTTACAGACCTGTTTGTGCTCATAATGCCATATGGCAGGAAATTTGAGTGGAATAGGGGTGAAATGATTAACAAAGACAAACAAAGAAAAGCAGCTATCAATGTGTTTCAGCATGCCACTAATCAACGAATTAGAAACAAAGGTTTCGCACTCTTCTTCAAATGAGTCAAACAAAGTTAGTGGCAAGGAAGAGCGTAAGTAATTTCACTACCTATTAATGTAAACAACGACCTTATCCTCACGCCCTCAGGGGCATGTGAGGCCTTGGCCTTAATATACTCATATTCTACTGGCTAGATTGAGCTACTCAGAGTCAGTACAAGTGCATACCAAATAAGGAAAAAACTTGAGTCAATCATGGTAGTCATTCTCAGGCTCAGACAGTGATTATATAAATTACGATGGGATCAAATCAAACCATGGTTTTGTTTAAGAGGGTTCCATCCTGTATTCAGTGAAGGCACAAACAAACATCCCTATGTTGAAACATGTTTTTATCGAAGGTAGAATCTTTATCCAGCAGTTTCCTGGAAGCTAGAGCACTTGGTCGACAACTACATCAGTTCTATACATGTGCGTCCTGTTTGGGGATAGTGAAAATGTGTTGCAACCAGACCAAAAAACCTTGCCCCCAGGACTGACAGCAATGTTGGAAGAAGCTTGTGTCGACTTGCTCCACAGCGAACAATGATGATAAGAGCACTTGCAATATCCTTGTGAGCAGGGGTGTCCACCCTGCAGCCCGCGGGCCATTGCGGCCCCCGCTAAGAGGTTGCATGCGGGCCGTGAGGGGGTACTTCCCCAGAAAAAATAATCATAAAATGCATATATTCGCCAAATAGATTTTTACATAAACAAAATTGTCATCAATTCCAACCAACGAAGAATAAGAACCATTAGGACACATAAAAACAACACACACACTACCACCTCCTCCCCCATGGCACCCCCCCCTCCCACACACACACCGGGACACTCCTCTGATCCGCAAAAGGACACAGACACACACGCTTCCGTATATGCAGAGATCATCTCCATATTACACCCACTCTTAGCGGCACAATATAGATTCAACAGATTTGTATGATGATTATTGTCTTGGGGTACTGTGACTCCAGCGGGTGGTTAGGGTAGTTTAGTACTTTCCGTGACTGCTAACTATGGGTATAACTTTAGTTTAATTTCCTTAAATCTGCAGGGTTCGCCAGTTTCTTCCACAGGCAGAAAAAAATGCGTTTTTTTCTGCGGTTTTTTCACTTGGAAAAAACGGGTTTCTTCCAGTTTATTCCACGAAAGAGGAAGAAACTTAAAAAAGTCATTAAAAATTTATTTTAAAGCAAATGACTTACAGTTTTGTGGTTATATTATACAGTGAATGAAATATAGTGAAATAATTCAAAATAACCATTCCGGGACACCCCCTACCTACCCCATGTAAGGCTAATTAAACTCACATTTATTCACAAGGCCTAAATTATAAAAAATTCTGGAGAAACTGATTCTCACTTTTCACACCCGGGCCAAGCAGAGTGTCCTTGTAAATGACTTGAACATCTTCAAAAATGTTTAGTCTCCCTACCCAGGGTCTCCATAAGCATTACACAAAGAACACTAATGGTTGCTACTTTTACTGATTGTATTTTAAAATTACAAATTGGCCATACAATTTTAACAGCTTTTTCATTTTTTGAATCTACAATTACAACTGTGATAGTAGAAATGTGCACATGGAAAAATGACTTGGAAAATAAGTTACAATATCAATTGTCTATTTGATAGAGGTCAAAACAATTGTGAACACAAATTTTATATCTACTTGCAAGGTAACTAAAATGCTATCAAACTTGAAATTTTGAGAAAAAAAAAACCAAGATGTAAATTTAAAGTAACTAACGTAGCTTGATGATTTGAATGTTGCAAAGCACAGATGAATACTGGTGTAATTTAGTATGTTGTCATAATACATTTCTTATTTCTTCACAATTTCTTCCAGTTTCTTCCAGAAGAAAACTGGAAGAAAACACTTTTTCCGTTATTCCATTCTTCTGGAAGAAATCGGTTTCTTTCGGAAGTTTCCGAACCCTGATAATCTGAACCAAAAAATTTTCTAAATTGTTGGAAAATATGGGTACTACTTGACTCTCGGAGGTAGGTCCCTACCCAAACCAAACTTGGTGTGACCCCACTACCCCCCCCCGATATTTGTTTGCAGCCCGCTAATAGTTTTGGATTCGACAATGGGCCCTGCACAAAAAGTTGGACACCCTGGCTTATGAGGAAGTTGTGCTATTTGTTACTTTCTAAATGTCAACAAGTTTCTTAACAAATTCAGGAGCTGTCTGGAAGGCTTGCAACTGAAGTTTAAAGAAAACATTTCCTGAAAGCCTGCAACTTTAATAGACACATGATGTTTCTAGCAGTGCAGTCTAAGTAAAGATGGAGGGTTTGGTGCACCCAGCTATTCTTTTCTTTTTGCGTACGAGGCAGCAGCTAAAAATGTTGAAGTTGGTGGAGCAGCTCATGTTGATGGTTGGGGTGTGAGAAGTATATTTCAACTGGTGAACGAAAGGTAGGGCACTCACTTGAGCCCCATCGGTGCCATTATTGCTGTTTGATGAACGACTGACTCTGTGCGAATCGTGGAAGAATTGCTACCAGGTGGGAGATCTGTCAAAGGTGTGATAGTAAATTGGTTCTGTGTCTTGGAGGTATCTAGCCAAGCCGTGTTACGTGTCTGTCAGATGTTTGAGATGGGGAGCTAGAGAGTTAAGCAGCGAAGAGGGAGCGCAGTCTCTGTCGCGAGCTGTGTGATATTTGACAGGTTATGCAGCAGGTGTCTTGTTGTCAAAAGAACCTTTATTCACGTTATGATTAACCATTATTCCAATTAAGAAAGCATGGGACAGCGTTCTGCCACCCGAACGGAAATTGTCCTGTGGCTTTTGCAAGACAGACCTTCTCTGCAAATTTTTGGGGGGGAGAGCACAATCCTGATGAAATACCCAAGGGACCAATCCGACTTCATAGGTATCAGAAACCGACAAGTACACTAATGGCTTAAAACCATCATTTGCCACATAATTTTGTTAATGGAACTTAAGTTAGGGACAAAACCACTAAAGAATGAACCGATTCATTTCTCCTTTTTAATTGTTTTATTACAGAGACGAAAAACCATGACTGACACAACCCAAACAAGGGCCCTACCATATCTAAATTTGTGTTTCCTGGACTGGATCAATTATAAGCACAGCCGCATGAAACACACTGATATCAAAAAATATACAAGATGCTATTCAAGTGCAGGCGTGTTTGTAAACAGGGTATCCACAGTCAGTTATCGGACACTATGATACAGTAGCATAAAACAGGTGGGGGAGCAGAGAATGGTTCCATTTCTCAAAAAAAAAAGTGATTCCTATGCAAGACGAAGATTTTGAGTTAAAAGCAATTGAAACAGTTGTTTCTATACGGAAATTTTATGCTGATTCCAAAATCTTCCGGTCGCAGAGCTTTAATTTTTAGAGGAGAATTGTGGCCTATTTGCATTAAAATTCAAAATGGCCGCCATTGTAACGTGTGTTTGTACATACATAACTCCAGATTTAAGGCTTGTACTTCATTCATGTGTCTATACAAATGTTTTCAGGGTGGGGTTAAGGATTACAATTAGATCATTAGTTTTATAGCATTATTCAACATAAAAGGTAATCTTGCAATAAAAATTAAAAAATCTTAAAATTAAAAAGGGGATTGCATTTGACCATTTTTGTACCATTAACTCAAGATTTAAGGCTTGTACTTCATCCTTGTGTCATACATATGTTTTCAGGGTCAAGGAATATTAATTATAGTTAAATTAATCTAGTTATGGTCATGGCCATGAGTTGGGGATACCAAACGAGGGTGGCGTTACTTTCACAAATATGTTTAAAATGTTTATTGTATCATTAGAACCAAGTATATTCAGCTCGATTAATATTTCATTTTAAAGGGATTTATACTAGCTTTGATATGGTGAAGATAGAGATTCAATTGTGTGCTATTTTTACTTTTTGAGGTTTGTAGTAATTTTGAGTCAGTCGGGGGGCGGTTGGTTGAGAAAGGGTGGTTGCCTACGAATGAGTAGGGATTTTTGATTATTTGGGCCCTTTTTGCAGTTTTTGATATTTAATCGTTGTAAAACCCATGCCATGTATTAGATAAATAAAATATAATTTTGTTGTTATTTTGTGGCATTCATGTTGAACTTACAAACAGTTAAGCTATGAATGTTAATTGAAGGTAACAAATGAAGATGCCCCAAAATTTGTAATTTTTACATCAAAATGTCACATTTTCCACCTTATATGACACTTGTGGCAACCCTTGTTAGGCACATACATGTTGCATATTTGGGTCTTCCTTACATTTTAGCGTTACAACAATACTAGTTTTATAGCCGATCATAAAACAAAATGATGACTTACTCTCATTTAAGTTGTGAAAACGTTTAATATTTGGTAGTTTAAGCATGTACACACTTTGCTCCAAAATCATGGTGTATGATCGTATAGAATTAGCGTCATGTTGACAGTTAATTTGCATAAAATTCAAAAAATGGCCGCCCGTTTAAATTTGGCAAATTAATTGTCAAATATGGCCTAATACCTTAACTGATGGTCCAGTTGTGTTCTCTGAGCCTGAAAACATATGTTAGACATAAAATGACGTCTTTACAAGTAGCCTTTAAATCTTGTGAGTTATGTACAAAAAAAATGTTAAATGTCGGCCATTTTGAATTGAAATCAAAATTAGCCCACACCTTTCCCCTAAAAATTAGCTATGGGGACCGGAAGATTTTGAAGCAGCATCAAATTTCCGTATCTAAACACTGTTTCATACGTTTACCTCAAAATGCCTTCGACGTAGTTGCTTTTTTTGAAAAATGTAACCAGTCTACAGGGGGAGTTTGCCACCCGCATAGGAGCTTTGACCCGGCAAGAAAAAGCCTGAAACCATGATGCTAAATCAGCCCATTTGTTGCCTGCTCACCAGGAATGTTCCCTTTTCACTTCCAACCAGGAAAAACCACCTTAAAACCGGGAACTCTGCCCTCAATACTGGGAATGTGTCCAAGCCGTCGAAAAAGTGGACCCCTGTTACACCCCTGATGGAAACCTAATGGAATAAAATAAAGCCACAAGGGTTTTAATGTGGTTTATTCTGTTAAGTTTTTCCTGATTCATAGGGTTTCACAAAGTGTGCACCTTAATTGAAAACCGTATGAGATACCAACCGTAATCCTATAACACTAACCCTCACCCTAACCTGTTCCAGGCAAGTCAAGTTAGAGGTCATTTGCATGAGGTGTCACTATTGTTATAAAAATATGGACGGATGGAAAATTTGGCATTTCCAAGCTCCGCCATTAAATTCAAGGAATCTCGATTCTAATTCCAAATCGCTTCTTTTATAAAAAAAAAAAATACACACTGTTAAAGTATTACCGTTCACCAGGTATAGTTCTAACCCATTACCAACACCACTGTGGCAAACTCAATTTTTGAAAATCGGGGCCCTTTAAAAAAAAAATGCTGTTATTACTTTAAACAAGCTTTTTCCTACCATGTCTCTGATTGTCTAATAACATATAACACATACCAAACCATAAAATCAGCTGATTAGACCTTCACAGGGTTAAAAATGTTTTTTCCAGTTTAGTAACCTCCAGGGGACTTTTTTACAAGAACATACACAAAGCAAAAGCTCAAACCTGGAACCAAATTGTAGTGGTGTGTTGTTTATGTTTCCATCAAGACAATTTGCCAATATTGGCATTTATATTGTGGTAGCCATCATCAGTGAACAAAGCACTGTTTTCCATATTGCCCTCTTTCATGCAACAAACAGTGATAAATTTCTAGATTTATTAACAGTGGTGACAGGTTTTAGAAACAGCCCTTATATAGAGTTTGCGTTTGTACAGTGACACTTGTTTACATGGCATAGCCTTGTAACAAACCGGACACCCTTGTTCAGTTTAAAAAGCGGCCTGGCACATTTTACAAATATGCAATTCTCTTCAATTGCTCGCAAACGATAGTCTATGCAAATTTGGAAGAATACAGGTATATTTACACATAAAAATAACTTCCCCCAAAACAGATAGGGCAGGTTAGAACTTTGTGGAAAAGGTGCAAAAATCTCCGTTTGATTCTCACCATCAGACTTCGAGAATCTTAGATTCCTCTCATTAATTTTCTATAAACTCTACAAGGTTGTAATCTACTTGGATTCTCACAATTTTGTTCAGGAGAGTCTTTGCGAGAATTGATTTCTCAGATTATCACCAAAATTCTAACTCTGTAGCGGAAGTGGCGTTTGGATTAATTAAAGGTTTTTTCCATATAATAATCCCAGAGACCACCAAATCCTCGGAAGTAGCGATGATGTCATTAAATGAAGACATGGGCACAAAAATGTGACACAGTCCAAAAGTTGTATCCACTGTCCATGGGATTGGGGTAAAGGGCCCCTTGTTGAAGACCAACCCAAAACTTTTCTTTTTCCCCTCTTCCATCATTCCTTCACTCGCCTCACAGCATGAAGTTAACAAAAAATTTGGGGGCACATCCTTCAAATGTGCCAGTATCCTCCTGTAAGCCCGTTCAAAAACCCTGGCCCATTCTTGGTAAGTTATAACACATTTGGCTTAAGAGATGGCTTCCCAAATGTTTGCCGGTTATTTGGGATGCCCTCTAAAAAACAACACAAAGACTAGGCTTGTTTGGACTCATCAAATGCATTTTTCATACTGAATCTGAATATGCCCATGAAAATTTATAATGCTGACCTTTTTTGAACAAAATTGACAAATAATAATCTTTGAGCAACTATATGTCTTGCATTACTCAAGGATAAAGTCCACACGTGCATGTAAAGAATTAAACCCGACGTGTGATTCACTGGACAAAACAAGTGGTGAATTGAATTGAGTAAACCTACACTGTAATCATAACATATATTCATCCACTCAGTGGTCACATCTAATTGATGGTAATTAATCAGCTTCAAATTACACTTTACATGCTAAACAATGATAATTTCCCTTGGGGAGAGATTTTCATGGTCTTGGTCACGATGATTTAGTACCTCTTTCACAATGATCTCTCCTAGATTTTCATCTCTGATGGATTTAACAATAATTTATATTGCATTACTGGGGTACCATAGGGAGAAAGTTCTTATTATTCTTCTGTCACAGAATCTAAATACAGATGAGTGACATAATTAATTCCCCAATATAATCTCAAGGTATTTCGGAGACAATTTTCTGTTAAGTCTAGACTAGAGTCGCCGGATTGAAAGGGTAATAATAATATAGTGTCTCCTTTGGTCAAAATGATTTGTGCATCTTGAACAATGGATCTCTCCAGATCTCATTTCTGATGGATGTTAAGGGACACAAAGATATTTTCTGAGGATACATTTTGTGAATGTTTATTGGCAGTGGCATAACCAGACATTTGCAAATGGGGGGATGGGGTAGTTTTTTTTTTTTTTTTTTTTGAGTAACCTATCACTGTATCAGTAACAATAATTCATCCACTCAGTGGTCAAATCTAATTGATGGTAATTAAATCAGCTTCAATTACACTTCTATGCATAAACGAATGATAATTTCCCTTGGGGAGAGAGTTTCCAATGGGTCTTTGGTCAAGATGATTAGTACATCTTTCACAATGGATCTCTCTAGATTTCATCTCTGATGGATGTTAACAAATAATTTATAGTTCATTACTGGGTACCATAGGGATAAAGTTCTTAGGATTCTTAACATGGTCAAAGAATCTAAATTACAGATGAGTGAACATAATTATTCCAATATAATCTCAAAGGTATTTCGGAGACAATTTTCTGTTAAGTCTAGACTTAGAGTCGACTGATTGAAAGAGTGTAATAATAATATAGTGTCTCTTTTGGTCAAAATGATCTGTACATCTTGAACAATGGATCTCTCCAGATCTCATTTCTGATGGATGCTAAAGGTATTTTCTGAGGATACAATTTCTCTTTAAATTTGCACCCGATTGGTTGTTAAAGGTGTGTGTTCCAATCGTCTTTGGGACCCCCTGATTTACCCGGAAGTAGTATCGATTTTGATATCAGATGAAAGGCTGTATTTTTCTCATTGTCGTCCTGAAATTTAAGCCCTCAAATCCATTTCATCCCCAAGATATAAACAAAAAAAAACACTGTTTTAATGGTTAACCATGAATATTAGCACAGTATTGAATAGGGCTTTGCAATATGCATTATTGCTTCTACCATAAAAAAATGCAAGTTTGTTTCCCACGGTACTTGATGGGGCATATATGCAAGTGCCAGGCTCATATCAAGTAGAGAACACAATAGACATAAATCGGAACAAGCACCTTTAAAACCTATTGTGAATGTTTATTGGAAAAATAAGTAGGAAGAAAACAAAAAAGTTTTGAACTTGTCTGCTGTCCTAATCTATGGAGAATCATGACAGAAAATACTAATATAAATCATAAATAAAGATGGCATTTTCAGCTTATTCACTTCAGGTGTGACTTCATACATGGTAATAGGATTCTAATTTAAATACGGACAAAAAAAAACCCTGGTTTGAAAAAAAATATGGAGGCTCATTTTTCTGGAAATGTCCTTGTGTCTCTTTAACAAATAATTTATACACTTCATTACTGTGTACCATAGGGGGAAAAGCAACCACTTTTTGCTTAAGGCAATGTTTAATACATGCCATGTTGTCAGTATAAGCCTCGCCAGGTGCACCTATCTGTACTTCGAGTAACAAAAGCATCAAAATGTTCTGATTTAGCAAATCAGTGAAACATTTCCCTAACATTTCCCTATTTCACTCCTGGATAATGAGGCAAGCAAAGCAAACTGCTCTGCCTAACTTTTACTGCAGAGAGAATCGAACCCACAACTTTGAGATCCTAAATCCAGTGTTCTATCCATTAACCAGTAACTGCATGCTCAAAAAAACCTGGCGCAGGGTCACTTGACAGGAACTGATTGGGGTACTAAATTTGGATTTCATTGTATAAGGAATATGATTGAAACAGAGTGATTTGTATAAGAAATATTGATTGAAAACATAGAGTTCCGATCTCATCAGGAGTTCATTTGGGCGTGAGGCAAATGAACCAGATATAATAACATGTCCTTCAGAGGGGACGTATGTTAAGCCATAGGTCCATTCAGAGAGTCAGACCTGTACATGTATAGCAGTTTCAAGAAGGTAGGGAGGTAATCCATGACTGTTCCAAACCATCTCGACCAGTTTGGAGGGATACCCTAGAATGGTAATCACTGGTGGGTGTTATACCACTTGAGGACATGGTTCTCTAAATACGATAAAGAATTTATGAACTTTATGGTTATTTTCGTAGTACTTTTTGTCATCTCACTAGGTAAGGGCAATGGTTAGAGGGAGAGAGACAAGTGGGAGGTGGAGAGAAAGTCCTTCCTGCCCGGCTGGTTTTTGTCACTGCATCCACCAATTTGATCCTGGATCCAATGGCGCCGCCAGGGTAAAAGTGGAGGGGCAAAGCATTACATGATTAAACTAATATAGGTAAAAAAAAACACAATTTATTGCTTAAACCACCCAGTTTCCTGAATTTGATGACATTCTTAGGCGGGTGGCCATCCGCTTGAACACCCCACGGTGCTGCCCGGCTTGCCTACGTGCCTGAATCTTAAAAGAATTAATTAAAAGGACTCTGAATGCAAGAATGTTCGAAAGAGACATACAAAGTACCCAAAGCTTTTCTAAAAATAATACTCTCTTTTCCTACTTTTAAACTGACATTCAGGATTTCATACTGTGACATCCTTTTGGGTGCCAAAAGTTAAATTGGCCCGAGGCCTTAGGTACACGGTACATAGCAAAATGTGTTATTAGTCCACAAGCACTGCACCATACGTGCATGTCACACATAACAGCCAAAACTGCAGAGGAGGAAAAAATATCCGCATAAAATGCAAGGCAACGCATGGGACAAACTGGGGCACTAATAAGCCCACAAACGGAGCACTGCACGGATGACTTAAGGGACCGGTGCGAGGTTCGACAACGCTTAGCTGCTGTCAGACACTTTTGTTTGTACGCGAATTCCCTTCTGAACATAATGCGACTTTGAGGATAACATCTATTCCTGCTAGAGGCATTACACACGGACGTTGGCTCCCATGGCATCTATGTTAAAGATGGTGTTTATCGGGCACGACACAATATTAAGACATGTGTTAAGGGGCAAGAAGTTGTGATGATGTTGTGGACTAGACAGACAAAAAATCCCTCTTTGGAGCACAAGATTGTGCTTAAATTCTTGATTACTTTTTATGAATGTGCAGAACCTTTCAAATGGTTCCTTATTCAGGAAAGTAGATGATGAAAGTTCATGGTGTATCCCTGCATATACACTCACAGTGGGAGTATAGTCCCACCTTGTAAGAAAATATAGACAAAATCTGGGGTGGGATCATACATGAATATTTCAAATAAAGAGTTGAATATAGATAATACCAATAACTAAAATATTGTTTTTTTCCTATTCTGATTGATTTTCTTGACGGGTATTTTTATTTTGGAGCGTAAAGGGATTAGCAGCGATATTGTGAAAAATCGAAAAAAGTGGAAGGAAAATGCATTGTTTAACTTATAAATCGAGGATAAGTGTATACAATTCCATATAACTGCTGAATGTAGAATTCTTAAACATCTGTGAAAATGTAAGCAATTTCAGTTGGTTGATGCCCGGGTGTAATCGTTTTTAATTGAACCCAGGTAGTACGCGCTGCGTAGTGAAAGTGATTTTTAGGTTGAGCGCTCGCGTATAACGCGTTTACTACTTTCGCGCGCGCCTGCCTTCGTGCGTCTCGTTGCGTATGATAGTTGCGTTCAACGGGTTGTTTCGATTGTTGTCACTGGGGGGTGGCCAGTCATTTCTTGTTGTATTAAGCCGTTAAAGCATCGCGAAATGGGGTTAAGATGACTAAATGTTAAGGATGTTTAAGATGAGAATAAAGGTATGATTTTGGGAACCGGTACTCTCTTTACGGACGAATTTGGAAAACCCGGCGACACAGTATTTTTGCTTGGAACAACTCGGACTCCGGCCTCGTTCTTCCACTTAAATAAGGTATCGCCTTGGGTTCAATTAGTCGTAAAGAGAGTAACCGGTTCCCAAAAATCATACCTTATCTTAAAAAAACACCAAAATAGTGAAAACATGAAGGATGTGAGGAATGGAAATTGTCATTGCCATCTCCCGTTAATAGAATCAGCGACGACGTCTCAAAAACTACAATAAACAGATGTTGTGGTTTACCCTAGCACAGAATAAATAAACAAAGATCATGATATTTGGTTTCGAGGTCAAACATGATTGATCAGAGGCACAAAATCACGCTTAAAATCTGTGGCATTCACAAGAAAGGTTTTGTGATCTCAAGTCGGCAATTTTGATACGCACGTATTAGAAAATTTTAAGAATCAGATAAAAAAGTACTGCTTGTCTGTCATACATGGATTTTAAAGCCAACCTTGGCAGATTATGTGCATATCCATGCCGTAACAAAAATACAAAAAATGAACTTTTGATGATTTTTTCGATGTTTCTGATTAGCAACATCGCGCTAATCTTTAAGGGACAGAATTTTGACATGGGATTAGAAATGAGCAGTTTTTCAAAATTGTGGGAAAAAAGTATAAAAGTAGGTAAAGTGGAAATTTCCGAGTAAAGATATTTTCGCGATTTTAACAGTTTGGCCAAATGGCGAGAATTTCTTTCATGGTATTTTGACATCAATGTAATACAAAAATCTATTGGAAAAAGTAATTTTCGGGGTTTTTATTTTTCGTGTTTGTTTTTTGTTTTTATGTTCACTCAACGAGCTTCGCGAAAATACAAACCTCGCGAAAAATTTTCCACTTAACAGTAATAAAATTGCATAAAAATTATGTTGTTACCTATATGAGTTAATCGTGTTATGTTGCCACTCTGATGATTTATCCTGGCGTGCCCTGGGCCTACCCAATCATGGGACTATTAATTGGGTGTCTCAGTTGCAATACCAACATCATCAAATTTCTGTGCTGTGTAATAGACTTTACCCCCAACCACTTAGAACCATACATTTACTCGGATGTGTGTCATTACTTGATCTACCCC